>JAPZDX010000023.1:24535874-24548173 GCA_029783625.1 Naso annulatus | reverse complement strand
ACCAGTGCTGCATATAGGTTGTTCAACAGAGTGCTGTTTTCTGTTTTACAATCAGGTATTCTCAGGTGTACAGTAACTGGGCTGCAGTAGCCTCAGTCGTGCATCATTGCTAATCTGTAAACTAGCATCAGTTCCATAAAAAGAGCCACGGCCTTGCAGTGCTGCTGATGGGGCTCCCGCTTTCTTTCTCAGGAGCCCTTTCATGCCCCAGCTGAACTCCTCTATGTGCTGAATGTTAATTTAGCGGCTGCTCCCAGCTCTAAACTGTAGGAACCGCAGTGCTTATACGGATCTGTACCCTCATCTTCTCCTTGTCCTCCCTCTCCTACCTTCTTCTCCACGTAAGCCAAATTACTTCTCAGTGTTTCTCCCTGGCAAGCGGCACGAGGTCACGGCTGTAATTTCCTTTGCCTGGTTAAAGCTGACAGTGTAACGGACCCAGTTGGTCTAGATACGTTGCAGAGCAGGTTTTCAATTTAGCAACACTTGTGCTGGTGAGTCTGCAGATCCCATCCCAAAGGCCAAACACACACTACTGCCCCCACTGCTGAGCATATGTGTCATCTCAAGCACCATACACACTTAAATGAATTCAAATTACCTCTGTGGGGTTGAGTATGAGATTTGAACTATAATATACATATATATATATATATTTTTTTTTCTTTTATTTAACACATTTAACAGAAATAGACATAGGACATAGACGCTTAAGAAATAAGTGTTGAGTAGAGGCAAGAGACCCAAACAGGCCTCTGCGTGGCCTCCACTTGAAGCAGACAATACAATAAACAAACAAAGCATTTACTTTCAAAGACTGGACTGGCCTGTGTTCTGTGTTCTCCCTGGAAAATTACCATTGATTCCTTTCACCTGCTGGAGGGCCGCTGAAATAAAGCAACAACATGTAACTTGACCATGACCCACAGTTTCAAAGACAGAACTTAACAAAGCACATTACCAGGTCCCACAAAACAGCAATTTTGGTGAAACTGGGTCATATTTTATGGGGAAACTGTCTGCTGATTTTCCGGCCGATATCTTACCGCTGCTCTGTCTGTCTGCATGATTTTCTTTAGCGTAGCTATCCCCAACAACTACATGCCATCAAAAAAATTTTAAAAATCAAAATCAATTTTTTTTATAGAGCACATTTTAAAAAAAAAACCCAGCAGTGACCAAATGTTGAGCTAACTTTTGCTGGTCCTCTTGTTAGGTCATTGTCTATTAATCCATCTTTACAGTATCTGCACTTTTGTCATGAAGTTAGTAGAGGCTGCTGAGTCCAGTTACATTGCCCACTCTCTTGGCTCTTCTTCTGGTGTCCATTTTGGTGCTGGACCTTCATCTGCCTGCGAGCCAAACCTCCTCTGACAACCGGACAAACCTCCAACACTCCCCCGTGCTGCAGCTGCAGCTTCAGTCTGCAGGCAGCCTACATGTCTGTGAATCATAAAGTTGAAGCTGAGCAGTTCTGATCCACCTGTACGGGTAAGCTGCACATCAGTCTCAAAAGACCTCTGTCTGAATGATCTGATTTATTTTGTTTGAAAATGATAATTACACAAAAACTAAGCATAGATTTAACAAACAGAACTTGACCAGCTTGACCCATAGATTGTTTAATATATAAATATCATGGTGTGTCGAAACTTTAAATTTTTTAAAAAAAATTTTTTTTCAATTTTAAGCGCATTATATTTCAGCTTGTAGCTTTTCTTTTCAAAGGAATAGGAGGAAAATTTGAAACATCTCCCCTTCGTCACAGAGGCATGTAACCTTGGTGAGTCAATTTTAATATTTGTTGAACACACTGACTGCTAGACCTTACGCCATATATTGAATCTTGTGACAAAGTCACTTCAAGTGCTGAAGTATTAATTCACTCCTCAACATTCATTTTTGTAAAGCACCTTTGTCTGACATTTAGATTTTGTATCAACCAACCCGTTAAATGCACCATGCAGATCTGAGGTATAATGTCAAATAATGAATTAGACTCTTCTGTTGAAGATTTTTTGATTCGTCTGGTTATTGAGAACACTCTGTCATTACTTTGCCACTCTTTATAGCACTGGTGGATGAATTGTTAAAATGTTATTGTTCTCCACACATAACATAATACATAAAGTCATCCAGTTCATCGCTCAAAAGTCTTATCAAATTCAAAGGTACAGTTTCACAATAAATCAGTTTTGTTTCCATGTGTAACTCTGAATTTCATGGTGTTATTTCTGGACTCATTTACCTGTAGAGCTGAAGTAGGACTTACATGTCTCACCTATCAAACCTGTTAATTACTTGTGTTATTTCTGTACAATTTCATCTGCAATGCTGTATATGCTCGTCTTATTTAAGGTTGTTGAAGAGCTGAGACACAACTCAGAATGTGACAATAAAACAGAAGGTTGCAAACTCTAACTGACTAATGCACAGCAGCCTCCAACCTGACCTGAGGCCATGACTTCTCCCTGTTTTTTAAGAAAATGGGACGAAGCAATCAAAGCTCCTCGGAGACTCACGAGATGACCATCTCTGAGATAACCATCTTGTCTGTCTTCATCACTTTAGAGCAAAGACAGAAGTAAACAAACGTGTCCCCCAACACGGCGCAGCCTGTTTGATGGTACTTTGGTAAGTTTTTTTTGGAAGTTTTTGGAAAAATCTTTGATGAAAATCTCACGAATACACAGAGTAATGAGTATATAAATGTGAACAATTCATGTTTCCTGAAATGATGTCTTCCCCGAGCCAAATGAATGTCTCATCCCCAATTTAGGAACAAAAGCAGCATCTACAAAAACTCATAAAGGCTCTGGAAGTGGCACCACGTTTCCTGAAATTATTCATGGTCGACTGTAATCTAAAATATTAATGATGTTGTACTAGACGAACCCTTGCTTCACCCCATTCATATTTTTAGAACTTCACATTATCTGTTCTTTCCTCAGAAGCCTGCGTCAATGCAAATTCAAGAAGTCTCTCAGGGGACAAAATGCACTGACGAAAACAGGACTCTGCTAACATGGAGAGTGAAGGTCCATTTAAACTCCCCCCTCGTACCTAAATAAGGACGTCCATTTCAAATGTTGTAACTGTCACTGCCCACATACTTCAACACGTCATTTAGGCTGGCTGTAATCTTATCCAGTACTTCCACTGTGTGACATAGATTAAAAGATTTCTGTTTGCACTTATGCAAATGCTCAATACAGAAAGTGAAAATATCCTCTTCTTCTTTGGCTGCGTGCCTCTGTCTTGCTTAAACTACTGTCCAAACTCCTCCCACAATTTCCCGTGGTGTTGAAGGTGCTACTCCGTTTCGTCTGCATAGGCAGCGAACGTGCTAGTGATGGAAGTTAGCGCCCTTTGAAGGGAGCCGGATCTGTCTCTGTTCCCACCCGATCTGCTCACTCCTGTCTCTCTTGTGTGCTGTTCTTGTGTATATCTCACTCGTGTCAATTAGTTGTGTTTCCAACCCTACAAGCATGGCAAGATTCACAGTGTTCAGTCGTAACGCACTACTGTAACAGTGTTACTGTAATAACATTACTTTGTCCAGTAACAAGTGGTGAAATGGATTACTAATAAAACTTCAGTAATATTATTGCCATCACTCCAAAATAAAACAAATCTTTACAATTTGGTTACTTGCTTCTGGTTTTTATTGATTAATTTAAATAATTTTGTATTAGTTGGGACGTGCCGCAAAGTGTTAAACAAAGTGACTAAACAATCAGCCGCCAGCTGCAGGTTGCAATGTTTCAACGTTACCGAGGAAAATGGAGTTGGAGACAGAAACCTGGACTTCTAATGGCTGAAAATATGCCCACTCTTTCAAGCTAATCGATAAAAAAGGCAGCAAAAATAGAAATGTCAAATGTAAATTGTGTCCAGGAGGTACTGAAGCTCTTTCCACCTCCAAAAATACAACCTCAAACCTCTTAAAACACGTACAACAACAGTACGACACCGTGAAGCTCGTGGAAACTGACCCCAACAAAGGTGAACCATCTGTGGCCACGGACGACCGCTGTAGCCGTATGCTTTTCACACAGAGGTGCATTTGTAATGTCTGAATTTTGAGGAGAAATGACACAATTACCAACTTCTGGGGTGTAATGGAAAAGTAATATAATGTAATATATAATGAGTAATGTAATATATTACTTTATTACTTTGGTAGGCAGTAATAAGTAAAGCAATAATATTACTTTTGAAAAAAATAATAAATAGTAAGTAATATAATACATTGTTTGAGGAGTGGACCAAACACTGAGGACACATAAGAGATGCCACAAGAAGCTCAGTGTAACCAATAAGAGGCAGAGTGGGGTGGATCTCGCCAAGAAAAGCCAATAGCCGAGCAGCAAACAGAATAAACTGCAGGATTAGTATGTGATGTCATACAGAAAAGTTTCCTTCGTCCATCAGTCTCGGCGTTTATGCAGTGAATTTTGAGCACAACAATAACAACAACAGCCCATATGACTCGGTTCCCGTCATTTCTACCAAAGAGACATTCAGAAGAATGGAATTGTTCACGAACATAACATCACTAGAACGTGCAAATATACAGAGAGGACTCCTACTGTCGAGCACAACTGAGCCTTTACCATAACTATCCTGTAAAAAACATTTGCACCGTTAGTATTTCAAGTGGATGCTAACTTTGTTACGGTTATAATCATTTTATGTAGATTGGTGGTTTTACTGCTGGTTAGTTAGTTATAATGAAGAGTTGTGTAGAATGGTGAAGGAATGAGTCAAAAAAAGGCGAAAGTTAGTTAGCAATGGGTTTTCTGTTCAGTGCCTAAAATAAGGTCTGTGGTCATCACAGGCTAAAGATATTTAGATGTTTTGTGCTGCAACATAAAACACTGCAGTGTAAACACAGTTCTTGAACTTTCAAGGTTTTGCCTGTCTTAAAAAAAGGCAGTTGCTAACAAGTGGCTAAATAAGAGTACGGTGTTTATGGCCATTAGACGTCACCATGTGAAAAGGAGCCAGTCTTGTAGAAAGTTCAGCGCGCTAAATCAAATCAGAGGTTAAATGCTAAGCTATGCGACCACAATGTGATTTGTTTTTAGCCTAACAACTGCGTTTTGCTTCCACATAGCCAGTTTATGTTCCAATAGACACAAACGTGGTGTAGTTTCATAAATTTGTGTTTGTCACAGGTCTTATTTTCGGCAATGATCCAAAATTTCATTTATAAGCAAATTCACACATGAGCACACTAGACAAAAAAAGTGTACATAGTGTATATAAACACACATACACACATTTAAACTCACATGAAATGATGTGCAAGATTTGTTTTTCTTTTCATCAATTTATTTATTTATTTATTTTAAATCAAGTAGGGTGTATATGCTGTACATAATATTTGTGACGTACTGTTTGTGTCCAGTACTACTTAGAGTCATGTGACCTGTGTCTATTTAAGATGACATCACACATTGCCTCATTAGTCTGATGAAGAGCTCCTTGGCTCGAAACGTGACTCACTCAGTGCTGATTAAATGATCTGATACTGGAGCCCCGCAGTGTGCAAGCTGTATTCGTTTCTCATGTTTGTTTACTTTTGGCTCAGCACCTGCCCAGCTTTTTGGCTTTTGGATGTGCGTGTTTATTCCAACACCAGAACCAGTGTGATGCTAACTTTCAGGCTGGCCTACGAAAAAACATCATGCCTTCAGCGCTCTGTTGCTTTAGTCGTCATTAGATCTGAAGACAAAGAGCTCATGTGCTGTATTATTATAAAAGTTAGAACAAATGTACCAGTCGTTTACTGGAGCAGAAAAGTCAGTGGATAAGACAAATACCACATCAGCTGACACAATAAAGTCTCTTTTTGTTGGGAGATGACTTTCTAAAAATATTAGATTTTAGCAATTATAATAATGAACTTTCACAATAAGAGCTTATTAAAATGACCAGTTATGACCAACAGAATAAACAGAAATTGAGGGTCTGTGCTTGCCTGGTCGAGCCATTTTACATCCCTCGTATAAGTCATGCTGTTGTGTTTTAAAACTGAACCAAAGGGCGAAGAAACAGAACCAGAAGCCTCTGGATAATGTTCCAGGTATAAAAGAAACATGTCTTTGATTGTAATAGCAGCACATAATTCAACTCAGTGAGAGTTACAGAGGAAAAAGAAAATAACAATGTGTTCTCCGCCAACAAAATCAACATTTTCTTCACTGCTGATGAGTATAGGCTCTGGGATGACATCACATATTTCCTGTTTCTACACAGGGGAGAAGTGCTCATGCTCGTTAACTGTACGTTACTCGGACTGAGCGCAATCGCCTGTTGATTTTGAAAGAGAACTTAAGCTTGACACCTGCTATCCACATTCGTACGGAGCTCTAAGTGAGGGAACAATCAATATGCAGTGGATATGATGGCTGTAAGTGAGGCAGAACAATTACACTGGTAGGCACAGCCTCCTTGCTGCCTGACTGGAATGCAGATTCCACAGTCTGGCTCTGCTGCGCAGTTCATTGTGGTCTACGGAAAGCCAGGCTGCTATAAGGACTCCACAACTGGTTGTTTCCACAGTGCTTGAGATTTCAGGTAAACACTTCAGTGAAAACATGATGTGGCACTCATGGTGGAGGGAGCAGCTGATGGATGGATGAAACGCTTTCATCCTGGATTCCTCGGTCCCACAGAGGAGCCAGCTGAAGAGAATAACACAGTATGAGTGCGCACTGAGTTTGCCAAGTGGAAATAAACCCCTTAAAATTCACAAGGGGGATTCGCTGGATCTCAACAATCCCCACCTCCGCTGCTAAAAAAAAAAAAAAAAAAACATATTTACATCGCCAATCTGTTATTGTCTTAAAAGTCAAATCCCCACACGACGCTGAAATCTGTGTTCTGATGTGAGAAGAGGACCGAAAAGTGTAGATGACACGTTCAAATAGTTGAGCAGGGGCGGTTACAGTCATTTAAAACTGTGCTGATACAGCAAAATATTGACCACTGGGATGTATATGACCCATCACCACAAACAGCAATTTTATGGTTATTACAGTCAATGAGGAGGAGAGCCGTTTGAGGTTTCAGCCAATGAGGCCAGCCAACAAAATCAAGGAGCCATCTCAACGCTGGATTCAAGTCCTCTTGTATTCATGGGGAAATTAAGAGGATATTTAAAGAAAACAGGATTTTGTAAGAATATTTTTAATTCACTTTGATGCACCATTTTGCATTAATATGCCTGCATGCGAGCAGACAATCCCATTGACAAATAGTTTTAAGGGCAGTGGGCTAATATAAACCTGACCTGCCCACTCAAGTCTGGCTCGGGGTTTAAAGTTAAAAGGAAGCGTGTCCTTTTCATGACAGACCGACTCACAGAAGCTGCCTGAACTCAGATCTGCTTC
Organism: Naso annulatus; assembly: GCA_029783625.1. NCBI lineage: Eukaryota > Metazoa > Chordata > Actinopteri > Acanthuriformes > Acanthuridae > Naso > Naso annulatus. The sequence continues at coordinate 24,540,773 of JAPZDX010000023.1, read as the reverse complement.
AGACCTCGTAACAGGGGTGACTATTGTGATTCTGCACGCATACCGTCACCCCCTCACCCCAGCCAAGAGCAGCTCTGCTCCGAGCACACACTGCTTAGACAGACACCAGAGTTTCAAAGGCATTTCATCGAGCTGCTGAGGCTACTTACTTCCACCGCTAAATACTGCCAGGGAATCTCAAGACTCTGCTGCGGTCACTGAAAATTATCTGTGGTGGGAAATCTGTGAGGGGAAAAGAGTACGGGGGAAGCAGAGAGAACCTCTAAAGAAACTAAAGTTGTGCAAGTCCTTGGAAAGAAAATCAGTGTTTTGTTTGTTTTTTTGCACAGCACAGTTGTGATTACCTCAAGCTGAGACGTTTGAGTGCATTGTAAAGAATGGTTTTGTCCCTGTTTTGATAGAAATGCACACAAACTTGCACACAGTTCAGAGTGTAAAAAAAATAATCTCTCACTGTACAGAATGTGAGCCAGGAGAGCAAAAGCTACCAGGTTTAAACATTTGCACATTTGCCTTCTGGACTCAGTTTGTTACTTCTGGAAATGACTCAGTTGTGGCAAAGGAGAGAGAACGCAGAAAAAGAGAAAATATGTCAATACGGCGCAGTAAAAACATACTTTATTATTCTCCAAGAGCCCAGGAAATACACACACACACACACACACACACACACACACAGAGGATCCAAAGCAAACACAGCTAACCTTAACCCTACCCGGACGGCAGCAGCACAGTTCAGTTGAGTCCATCAAGACTGAATAAAGATTTAAAAGTGTGATGAATCCTCACATCACAGCTTCATATTTCATTTCAAGGAAAAAGTCTAATTTTTTTTCCTGCTGCTTGTGCAAAATTGAAAAATGTAGCGCTTGGATAAGCAAGTTTTGATGATGCCGTGTGCATTGTGACTGTCTGGATGTCTGTTTCAAATCACACCGACGTCGGAGCGCGTGACAGCTCGGAACATCAGCTTAACTTATTGAAAAGCTGCATAAATTATTGAATTATATGCAATTAAACACCTCAGGGTGGGAAGACCAAAGCTGAACTCAAAGCTGACACAGATTCGAGTGCTTGCTTCTACAGTGTGGCCTTCTACGTGTCTGCCAGTTCGTTATGCCACTGCATTAATTACAGATCAGTGTTGTCATCAGACATCAGTGTGAGAACGCGTGATGAACACAACTGTAAAGAGGGTCCTTGACTGGTAATCACAGGAATCAGGGGAACTGCACTGGAGACAAGTCGCTAAATGGTCCCATCCACAAAGTATTACCATGTGGAGCTTTGCGGCACCATTTACAACCAAATGTTTCTTTGTTCAGTTTCAGTGGAGCTGCAACAGTGTAATTTCAAGGAGGATTGGAAGCGAGGACCCCGGTGGGCACGTTGTTTCAAAAACCAGATGCACGGATGATCCAAGCAGCCTTGATGAGGATTTAGTTTTTTGTAGTTGAGGTTCAAAATTTGTTTTTGAAAATAATAATGTCTCTATGAGACATGAAGAAACACAGTTTTTTGTTTTCTATCACTGAGTTTTCATCAAGTTTAGCATGCCTGAACAAGTCAATAAGTGTATCTGTTTTTCGCTCATATTTTCAAGGGTCTGACTGACATTTTTGGCCGATGTTGACCAATCACAGATATATCATTGTCTGCGTATATGTTCATGGATACGCACCAATGTTACAAGTGTGTTTTTAAAGGCAGAAAAAATGCTTGGAAAAGTGATTTAAAATGGTGTATTTACATAGTTCATCCAGCAGAGGGCAGTCTGTTATTTAACAGTATTGAAGAGTTTATTGTTCAGTGCACTGATGTTTCACATCTTTGTCACAAGTATTTAAAAACCACATTCAGTCAATAAATAGTCTAATATATATTGTAAGTTTGTTTGTGTCATTGACCTTATGTTTTTTTTAAGTGTTGTTTTTGTTTGTTTTGTTTTCTAACACTTTTTTATAACACGTCTTTGTTTTATTGAACAAAAGGACATTTGCTGTTATTTACTTCTCTTTGAAAAAATCCCAAAACATAATTTTCTCCAGTCTGGAGACTTTTCACTTCGTATTATTTATGCCAATGTACCAACTGCAAAGGTGCTGGCTCAAAAATTTGCTTCATGTTACGTCTGAACACACTTTCACCTTTTCCCATTCACTTACTCCTGGAGGTCTTCAGCCATTTAGTTATGCATAAACATCTGTTAGAACTCCAGAACAAAGGAGGTGTTTTTTTGTTGTTGTTGTTTTTCCGGCTTAAATGGCCGAGAAATTAAAACCTTGACAGCAATGTGCCATTCCTAAAGCAATGATCTGTTTACTAACATCAACATGGACTGTTGTTATGCATGTTTTTTTTTAGCTGTTTGGTAGATTATCCTTCAAAGCTTCCATTTACTCCCATTGTATCGGGTTAGAAGCAGAAATCTCAATAAAAATACTTAAAGGACCATAAAAGTCTATTTTTGACTTCTCACCAGAGATTAGCAGAGATTGCCCCGATCTCCTACAAATGTTAAAATCTGACCATGTTTATACTTTAGTAGATGTCAGACTGCATTTTTAAATCCATTCACTGCCATTTATGTTGAAACAGGGTATAGAAATACTATAGGATATATGGAAATTGCTAGATATGGGTAATTCACCCTTCTAACAACAACATCTGCATTTATTTGGTCGAGAATTGGCAAGCGAGAGAGAGAGAGAGAGAGAGAGAGAGAGAGGGCAGCCGGGAGCCACGAAGATGAAGGTTATTACGCCAGGAGAAATAGTCCCTTACAAGTGCTGCCTTCCTAGCTCGAGTATAAGCATGAAGAAAAATTTTGATTTCTTTTTAACTAACGTTTTCACATTTTCAGGTACTTTCTGTAACATTTATTGAATAAGGACAAAATGTAAACAGACACAATACCTCACAGATAAAGCTATTGTGGGGAAAAAAGGGTGGGGTTTGTGTAACCGACAGTATGTGGCTGACGTTGACAAAGGACAATGACGTACTTTAAAAACCTGTAAAAATAAAACAATGATATCTTCTTGAATGAAACCAGAAGGAGTCGTGCAGAAATCTGTTTTTTGATCTTTGGGTGAACTGACCCTTTAAAAATCCCCACTCCACCTCGGTGTTTTACGACTCAAAGACCCATTGACTTTCAGAGAGCAGTCGATGATTAATCTTAACAACAGAGAGGCAGATAGAGAATCTGCGCTGTATTCTAGTTAGGTTCACCGCTCGCCGTCTACTGATCTCTTTCAAACGGCATGATTGCTCCTCCTGGATTATCTGGTGGAGACGCGACCGCACGAGCACAAACGTGTGAACCTGTGTGCACAATGTGCATACAAGTGTGTGTTTTAATTAAAGTTTGAGAAGGACTTGGAAAAGTTTAATTTAGCAAAGCCAGGGTGAAAAATTGTCTCGTTTTCTTGTCTTTATTTCTGTGTCATTTCTTATCTCCCTTTAAGCTCGGCCACTGCACAGGTTATCTCCAAATTACCAACAGAACTCATTTATTCTTCAATTGAATTAGGTCCTACAGAGAAAGCCCACGCAACCATCTCTCCTTTATAAAACAACCCACCAACAGTTGCTATCCACAGTTACAATGATTAGACCGCAGCATGACTGGGATCAAACACCTCAATCAGACACCACGGCTTGTTCACTCTTCTCTCTCTCTTTGCTTCTTTCACACTTTTCTCTCCTCTCAGTCTTTCTCTTCTATCAAGTCTTAACAAGAGCAACATCAGATTTTTAAGAAACACATTCCAGGTCACACAACGCTTAGAATAAAAGCGTGTTTTCTACCCTTATGTGTAAAACTGTGACTGCATACAGATGCCATTTCAAAATGATCCAAGCAGAATTTTAAATACAGTTTTTGTCTCATTATTTTGATGCATTCATAGAAACAATGTTTGAGAGCAGGTAGCAAAAACAAAGCACATTTGCAAAATGGCACAATTCATGATTCACAGTAATGTTGTGTAGCTTTGACCACGACCTGTGGCTTAAAAAAACTAAATGATGCACGTTACTATGTTGCACAAAACAGCAAATTTGGTAAAACTGGGTCATGTTTTATGAAGAAAAAGTCCTCTGATTTTCTTTCTGATGTTCCACGTCTGCTCTGTCTCAGCTCTGTGATTCACGGAGGTTCCTGGAAGCAACATGTGGGCTGCCTGCAGACTGAAGCTGCAGCTGCAGCTGCAGCACCAGGTAGCTGTTGGTGACAGCTCTGCTCTAGTAAAAGACTACGGACCAACAGAACAGTCGTAGGACATAAGTGGAAAACCACACGACATTTTCTCAGTAAAATATGACCCAGTTTAAGTGAAAAGTATTAACGTGCATCACTTGGTTTCATTTTTTGAAGCCATGAGTCGCAATCCGAGTTACATAGTGTTGCTTTAAGTGTAACTGTAAACACAATTCGCACGAAAGTTTAAAAAGCAATCATAGCTGTAACAAAATACTCTATATCACATCTAGCAAAGGAACAGAAAAACAAGCTTTTTATTTCAAGGACACATTCATCCTCAATTTCACTCCTACAATAATTAAATTGTGACACAAAACTAAAAATAGTCCAGCAGCTCTGCACTTCATTGTTCCTGTCATTCATGTCAGGCCATAGATTTTCATAAACGTTGCACCAATTGTTCTTCCCGATGCAACGTCTTTTATGAAAAATAATGATGACTTATGAGATTTCTGTTTGTATTCTGGAGGCAGAAAAGAATCTTCGGCAGCATTTAAGGTGAGCAGAGCAGAGACGATAAATCCTCAAAGCTCCTCAGAAACATCCACAGCGTGATGGGATCTCACGTTATCATCATCGCACAGAAAACAATTAAAGTTGTTACGAAGGCAGGTGGTTCCCGGTTACACTAT
>JAPZDX010000023.1:24489607-24499617 GCA_029783625.1 Naso annulatus | reverse complement strand
GACACAGGCTGTTACATAAAGTCATGTAAACAGCATCCTGCCCTCCCCTCCACCTCTGCCTCTGCACAGCTCCTAGTTTCTGTTTGCCCAGAAGCCCATTTTTGGAATCCACTTTACCTCCTCGACTAAATCCAAAAAAATCAGACCCACTGAAGCGTCTTCTTCCACAACAAGGATACGTTTATTTATTTATATTTCCATTGGCCTGACTATGTTTTATTCATCTCATTTTAACCACGTGGTGCAGAATTTTTCTCTCTGAACTCAATTTTCTCACACTGGAGAGAACTATTGCTTGTTCAGGCGAGCATGAACAGATGTCGGCGGCGGATGCCTGTGCTTACAGAAGGATCCATCCTCACGCCTCCTCGGTAAATTGAAGAGAACGCTCGCTCCATCCAGTTTAACCCAAGTGGTAAAGCCTTGTGGCAGAGCTGACTGCACCTCTGCTCTCTAAAGCAGCTCGCTGGGGATGAAAGTTAGCGCTGCTGGGCCGTAAGTCGAAATCACCGCAAAGTTCACATACTGGTTGACCCTGAGCTGATCGGATATTATCCCTGACAGCTGATCCTGTTAATGTGGCAGGAATTATGCATTGTCTTTGGCTCAGTTCGGCCCCCATCTCACAAAGATTAGCACTGCCGTGTGAGAGAGTCAAGGTTAAAAAATATCTAATCGAGTTTCAAAGATTATTCGAGTGAATAAACAAATTAATTCTGCGGTGAAGCAGCACATTCACCGACAGAAATTTTCCCACATGTCCCGTGACTGTGGACAGCCGAGAGAAGAAGGAACGCATCACCTTTCTCAGGGGTGATGATGACATAAATGTAAAGCCATCCTGACAAAACGGTAATTTATCATGTCTTATTATACGCTGGGAAGAAACTTAAGACGGCAGCATCGATTGCGTGTCGAGCGTGACGCTGGAAAAGCTGATTATCTTAATGAAAGGCTGATTTTGCTGTCTGAAGTTAGGGGAGGCTCTGTGAGGTTGAACCACATTTTTCAGCCCTCTTCCTGTGGCTTTGTCGGCTGCCATATTTTACAAGAGTCGCTGTTTTACTGGCATTCCTATTAGTTAAAAGCTGCAGAGAATCAAACGTCAGAAATAACTCTTACTGTGAAGCAGTTTAATTGTCTCTGCTTTTTAAAAATGGCCCGTGATGCCCGTTCGTAATCAGCTGATGAATCAGATCTGACGACTTGTCAACTTTCCCTCAGGAGATCTCGGTGCTGCATGTGAATGAGAGAGGTATTTGCTACATAAAGGCCCATTACATAAAGCTCGTCTCTCTTCCCCTCCCTCTCCTCCGTCTCTGCTTTTTCCCTCAGACTTCCTCTTTCACCTCTTTTTTTTTTCTGAGCGCGAGGATTGATTAAAACAGGAGAGTGGTTCATTTGATTCTGACAAGTGACACCGTATCTGCAGAACACATGCAGAAAGCCATTTTAGCCCACGTGACTAACCGTAGTCGATGCCATCTCCACAGCAAGCGCCGTCCACAGGCTAATTGAAACAAGGTGCTCTGTGCCCCGCTATCTGTCGAGGCGACAGTTATGCAGCGCCCACAAATCCGTTCATGAAAACTGAGGAGCTTGATTAAAATGCACCTGCCTTAAGTGCTCCATCAGTGTTGTTTCCCAGTGTGAGAAAATAGCTTTTCTGTGGTACAAACAAGTTGTCACGGACATTTTATCTTCCTGACACTGGAGGCAGGGTTGTCTAACTGGCAGGTGCATATTGCTGTGTCAATCTAAAAATCAACTTCAAAATGAAAACAAAAAGCGCTGCTGCCAAATCCATGCAGGATGCAGCTAGTAGAAGTGCGTTGGGATGAATCTAGATCTTGATAGTGACAGACCTATGTATGTGCTTGATGGATTGTTTAAGTGTCACATTTGCTGTGATACAGTTTACTGCAGGCTCAAAAGGCCGTAAACACTGACAGTAGAAACTAGGGATGTGAACAACATGTCGACTCAATGATTTTCGACACGTTCTTCAGTCAACTCTAAAAATAGAAATCGAATAATCGGAGCACAAGAAACTGTCCCTCTCGGCTTAAAACTACCTGTGCATCCCGTCACATCCTTGCCAGCAGAGAGAAGTTTTCAATGCTTCGGCTTCACACTCGTTTTCTCCCTTCCCATGCACAGCGCTGTCCCTGCCCACCTCACCCTGCCTCCCTGACGCGCTCTGATGCCGCTGTGCTCTGCTTAACTATTTACAATTTGAGCACGTTGTAAGAGATGGCTCCCATGAAGTGTTTTGTGAATGAAGGAAAGTTAACTTTGTTAAGATTTCCTAAGCAGACCGGCAGCAGACAGAAGTTGATAGTGTTTCTGTTTTCACACCGATAAAAGAAAAATACTCTGTTTGCATTTATTCACAGCACTTCCTCAACATGAGAACTGCAGTGAAGTCAGTTTCAGGTTGGATGTTCAACAGTAAACTGACGCTGGCTGCTGGAATGGGATTTCCTAACGTAAAGCTACTTACTTCACCGCGGTACAGTACTACAGAGCTGATTAATGGCTAAATTGTTGCTAAACTACGGCGCCGTTCCGATGATACTCGGTCGTGTTGAAGAGTGAGAAGCGCGAGCTGTAAGCAACATTTTATCGTGTCCTACCGGTGTGTATTTTGTGTCGGCAATCGGACAAAGGAGGTTGTGAGAACAGCGGAGTGGGCGCAATTTGAACTTTCTTTTCAGCACCACAACTTCTGCCGAAAAAAAAAAAAAAGTCAATCAATTTGTTGACTGGCATGCTTCACATCCCCACTAGAAACACAGAACACTGCAGAGTGCCTCTACGTCTAAAACCATTCAAAAATTCCCCTTCACAAGAAAGACAAAAAACACGTTTAGCTCCTGTCGCTCTGTGAGCCACTGAACAAACTGAACACTGCAGCTAGTGGCTTGGTCACCTTCCTTTCCTGCACAGAACACTTAACTAGCATTACTGAGGCCCAATGCTGCAGCCTTGAACAGCAGCCAGTGGGCTGGCTCACCTGCCATGTCTCAGCCAGGCCTGTCTGAGGCTGTTGGAGGCACAAAGATGCTCTTTGAAGTTAATGAAGCATCAGCATACTTCTTTACCTCCACCACCGGGTCATTGTGCACAGCCAATGTCAAGGCTGCACAGCGCACTTCAAAGAATTAGAGGGTAATGCTGTGCGGCGCTCACTCTCAAGTTCACCTCTATGTTTTATTCATGTCATCATAGAGACACAAACTGCACAGCGAGCCCATCCGCATTCACAGAAATGACTTCTAAACACAAAGATTTCTTTTACACATATTCTCCGAGCCTAATGGTGTTCCGTTGTAGTGCAGGAGATTACGCTGACAAGGCTGCGTTTAGACAGGACTGGGTTAGCATTTCACAGCATCAGCAAAGAGCATCGTATGATCCCGCTCTAACATACCCATGTTGCACCTGTGTCAGACACAAGGGCAGGACAGCTCCGTCCCCGGGTCTACATGCTGCTGCACGCACCTCTGCAAAGAACCAAATCATAATAATGTTTGACAGTCAACTGTAGCCGTTTGAGAGCTTCTGCAGTTTGACAAGGCGCCACGTTGGAGCAGAGGCTCTGAACTGCCTTTCAGAGGGGCGGCTGGCTCCTCTCCCTTTAACTTGTCACTGTTACTATGGGAACTGGCAACATGCTTTTAAGGCTTGTATGGGACTCTTTGGGGATGTAATCTAAACAGAAATTCAGGACTTTTGCCATCTAACAGTATAGAAAAACACTTGCAGCAAACATCCCGCCAGCTTATTACTGCGGGGGATACAAACAGACCATCAAGTGCCGTATGATATTCAATATTGAGAATGTGTGCTGGCATGCTGGCACTTAGTTTACAAGAAACAGCAAGGATGAAGCTTTTTCAGCTGAACATAAAGTGACAATCAAGCTTTCGGTTAAAATATGTGGACGTGTTTTGTTCTAATGTACCATCACAGGTCTCCGCTATGTAATAATTAAATGAATTAATTACTGCAAACATGCAATATGTGATAGGAAGCAGCGGCTCCTGTTTTCACAGCTTTAAAATCAATTGTAACATTTCCCTTTAACCTGCTGCTGAACAATCTGCAAACCTTCACAAGACGCTAAGTTTTAAAAATATAGACACAGCAGGAAAAAAAAAAAAAAAAAAAGCTTGGATTCTAATTTTATATGCAGATAAATTGAATGCGCTCACATTGTATACCCACGCTTTGTTCACCTCACTCACTGTATAAAATTATACAGACAAATGATGAGAATAAACAGAAAGACTACAGGGACAATAGCAACGTGGTCTGTTAATTTAAGCAATCAATGAAAAAGCAGAAATAGAAATGACTTTGGTGCCTTTGTTTTGCCTTCTAAAGGGATACAGCACTTTACGCCACACAGAACAATCTCTCAGGAACATAATTACTCAATACAAGCTGGTGCAGGATGATTTCCTGACGGTAGATTACTTCCTCCATCCCTGTTTGATAAGTTAAGGCTGTTCATGCTCCCCTGAGACTCCTTTTATGACACCACTAACCCTCCTACTTTGAATGGGCACCTTCACAATGCAGGTAAAAAAAAAATATCACACCCTACAAAGCTGCTTTTGTCTCAGTCTTACCCACACAAGTAGAGAACAACACACTGAAAGAGGGTGAAACAGGAAAAAAAGGTATGCAATGATACTGTAAGGCACAGCTGTTCACTTCACACCAAGCAGAGCGTTCCCAGAGACACAACATGAGTCAACATGCAAAGCAATGCAAGTTAGAACACCCCCGCTTCCCAGAAACCAGGCAGCACAAAGACTAAAGGGAAAAAAAAAAAAAAAAAAAAAGTCTTTCCAGTCCGACCAGAGCAAAACTGTCACAGTCTCCCGATACCACACACACAGCTGCTACCAATAGAAGGAGACATTTGCAGTACTTATAGCAAAGTCAGATCTGGTATATATTGGAGCAAAAGGCTTTGAGTGCAAACTATCGTCTCCTATGGATGAGAACCCGGAGGAGCCACAGTGCGTGTGTGCCAACAATTATAAGGAAGGCAAGGGAACTGAATCAGTTTTGTTCAGCATTTTGTTTTCCCCAGAAGACAGAAGAGACAAAAGAAACGAAGAACGCGGTGCTCGACTACAAAAGAGGCACGGGCTACTCGGAGAAATGCGAGCGTGATGCGAGCAAACCATGATCAATACAGCGCCCTCACCTCAAACCCCCCATTTTCCTTGATGTTATTTTAAGCGTTGATAATAGACCTGCTTCGTATCGCTCCCATTCACGGGATGCAGAACAGGGCAGGGTAGGAGGGGGGCCGCTGGTGCGCTCTCACAATGTGCGGAGCTCTGATACGCAAACGCTCAGGCGGGGGTTTTTTTTTTTTTGGTTTTGTGTTTTTTTTTCTCATCCAACCTGCCGCACCGTGCAGCAGGGAGCCGCACAGCTGCGAGGTGGGAAATGCACCAAGAACACACAGGCAATCTGCTACAATCAGCTGGTCTGTGCGTGTGCACTGATATTTGTGTTTATTTGGCCAATCGGGGGTATGATGGTCCCTGAGAACACTTTTAGCGGGGGCACTGTATTGATGCAAGCCATGCCAGAGTTACTGAGGAGACAGAGAACGGAGGCGGCCGCCTTCATCGACCTACCTGTGATGTTGACATCGACGATGCCAGTGCGAGTCCCGATGCCGTTGGTGGCGTCACAGACGTATGTGCCAGCCAGGTCGTAGGTCACGGGCCCCTTGAAGAACAGGGTGTTGTTTTTGATCTCCACATTGCTGGGCAGGGAGCCGTTCAAGCTGTGGCAAGACAGAGAAAGGCAATAATGCAGACACCATAAAAAGGCAGAATGACACCAGACCACAGCAGAAAAAAAAAGAAAAAAAACAAACTAAAAAGCCCACTCCCAGGGGCGGCAAAGCAATTCAAAGCCCATGAAAAACACAGTCTCTAGTGCCAAACAAACCTGGATGTGTGTGCGTCAGGCTGAGATAAATGCCAGGAATATTTGACAGCGATATATTTCAGCCATCATCCATCAAGTCCAAACAAAATTATGAGGACAGGGATTCCCAGCAGGTCCAAACAGGTAAGACATAGCTGATGCCTGAGGACACCGGCTTTCTTGACGTGAGGAATACAAAACAGAGGGCGGCGGGAGGGGGTGGGAGGGGGCAGGCGTGATGGGGGCTTCTTTCCTCGAACTACAACGTAGCTCACATGGCTGAACTCCAAACTCAGGGGAGCTGTCAAAGAGAGGCGGCTGATCAAGCGATAAATGCAGAATCCACCGAATGCTGGGCTGTCAATGAGACCTCGAGGCCGTTTGTGCAGCCTGAGGTGTTTGTCTTCATGGTTCGCTCTCTCCGCCGCGTTTGGACTCGCTCATGTCCTTTGATCAGGTCAGTACACTTTGAGGTCACGGATCATGAGCGCACCGACCCTCCATTTCATTATGTTGACCCTTTTTATGGAGCCTGGAGGCTGAAAGAGGTATCAACTTTCGCGGCAATTAGCCGTTTCCTGTCGCCTTCCCCTCGATCAGCTTTATCAGCTGCTCTGAATAGATCTAGCTGAAGCAGAGCCGCAAACACAACTGAGAGAATATCGAATGGCTCTCCAGACAGACAGCGGAGAGGTGCTGGATGCTGGTGGCAGTTTTGGTTCCTTTAAACAAAAAGAACGCTGCAAAAAAACCTTCCTCTCTCTCACTCCTGGGCTCGCTCTCCATTGGAGAGGCACTTTGAGATCCGCTGTTGTGCGAGAACATTAAAAACAATGTAATGCTCCATTTATTACAGCGAGGAGAAAAAAAAAAACAAATGACATGACAGAGAGGCAGCAAAATGAGGTCTCACGCTTACAATAGCCACACATAAAGCACTTGAGCTGCCCTAAACAGGCTCTCAACAAGGCTCTTCAATGCCGGGAAAAGACAGAGTGAGGAGCTATTTTTTAATTTATCCATCATAAAATGTCTGTTACAAGCAGTTGATTCAAATGTGGTAAGATGCATTTTATGGAGGAGAGTTTGAGGACAAGTCAGTATAAAAACACAGGCTGAAGTTTTTTTTTTTTTTCCCCCAGCAACGTGTCTATAGTTCAGAACAAAAGTAATAGAAAGAGCTACGGTCGAGTTGTTTTTTATATGCCACCATAGCGACACGATTGCAATGGAGCTGCAAACAACCCTCAATACAGAATGTCACGATTCAATAATCAGTTACCTTGTGAGCCTCTATCAAATGCTGAGTTCTGCAAAGCCCAATTGATTTGCTGCAGAAATGAAAGGCTGGCAAACTGCGATTCACCACAGATCCTGCCGCGATGTCTGCATTTGTATGAGACATCTGAATATGTGTGTGTGTGTGTGTGTGGAGCCTGAGGGGCAGCGAAATGAAAGGCAGCTTGAGAGTGATGCAGATTCCTTGGTGAGTGGCTGGCCTGCTCCTCTGCATGCACGGATGGGATGTGTGCGCATAGATGTGGGTGTGTGAAGGGTTCGGTGAGGGGACTCAAAGGCACTATACATCAATGCGCCCTCCTGATTTTCGCTGTAATCTGCATGCGGAGGCGGCTTTAAACTTGAAGCCAGGAAAACGCACTGTACCTTTTAAGGCAATTTACATTGGCAACGTGCAAACGATTAGAAGAGATTATAATATTCATTAAGAGAAGGAATTACGACTGCTGTTTGAACTTCAAACTAACTGAAGAGATGGCATTAAAGGACGCTGTCTTTAATCAAAAATCCATCTGTTTTGTTGACCTGAAAATGTTTCTGCATGCAGGTTAATGCTTAATGTGGTTTTTCAGTCTCTTTGAGGAGCCGCAGAAAACATTTGCAATATTCAGAAACTGTTTATGTTACATAAAATGGGCATTGACCCTAATAGCCTCTGTGGTGGCAGGACTGGCTGCACTACATCCTGCAGTAATGATGCATTAGAATAAACCTAATTTAAATATCATTTAAAGGGGAATTAAGAAATCTGTGAGGTTCATCCACAGCTACTGAACTAACGGTTTGCTTGCGGTGGGTGGTCTCAACATGAAAAAGAGAATTATATTTTCACAACAGAGATAAGTGAGCTGGCTAATTAGAGTGGAGTTTGAGGTAATCACGCTGCAAAATACAACAATGTTAATGCTGCTTTTTTATTTAGAGGATTTCATATCTTTGAGTGATGCTCGGCAGAGTGACGACGTGAGCTGAAAAATGTCTTTTGGGGGAAAGAAGAGAAGAAAATATAAAGCCTGAAGTCTTAGCAGACGAGTAATTGAGTTATTTGTTATGACATTTCCCCACTTAGTTCTTATTCCCCACGAAAATTACAGTATGTGAGGAGCCTTTGCAGCTCAGATGGTAGAGCAGGCACCCCGAGTATGGAGGCTGCCTGCTAGCTGCAGTGACACCAGGTTCGATTCCACCCTGTGGCCCTGCATGTCTTTCCCTCTCTCTCTCTCTCTCTCTTTCCCAATTTCCTGTCCAATCCTGAAGCTGTTCTCATCGATTATCAATAACTGCACATTAAAGATTTTGTCGATCACATAAAATTGCTATTGATCAAACGTAACGTATCGTAGATACGGAGACGTCAAACGTAAACATGAAGAGGTCAAGGCAAAGTTTGGCGTGGGACTATTTAAAACTTAAAAATGATGAAGTTCGTCGTAAATAGGGATGTAACGAGAACCGATACTTCGGTACCTAGTCGATGCCAACAGTGTAAAAATTCGACGGTGTCCATTTTTTTTATGGTACCGTAGGTACCGGACATACAATTTTGTCATCACCGGGTTACCTTTTTTAACGACCATTTCACCTGCCAGTCATCAAAATATAACTTCAGTGTTTGACTAATGGTCCAGAGATAATTAACGGAAGTGTCTGTGTGTGTTTGTGCAGGCTTTCTGTGTGTTGTCAACAACTATGTCACATATGATGTTTGTAGTTGCTAAATGCTAAAGGCTAACGAGATGTCACTATAGCTCGCCTCGCAGGCTTCCATCCTTACCAGTCAAGCTGTCAGTCATCTGATCAAAGTACAGCTTTAGCTTTTTGAACAAACATTACAGGAAAAATGTTCATAACCATATCAGTAAATCAACTGCTTGCACTCAGGAGGTGTGTGTGTGTGTATGTGTGTGCGTGTGTGTGCTCTGTTATTACAGTCATTGAGCTACCTGAACTGAAATCTCATAAAATTTTTCCACAGTATCAGCCAGAGGAGGATGTTGCCAGGAGAGGCAGGAGGAGAGTCAGTGAACACACACAGTCAGTCGGCACATCGGGCCTGTTGTTGTTTTAGATACTTGAAGGTTTAAATACTTGAATTTGATTCTGCACTGGCTTTAAATAAATGATTGATTGTATGTTGAAATACATGGGTTTTTCTTTTTTTTTCCCCATGGTATCAAAACTGGTATCGAGAATCGTGACAACCCTAGTTGTAAACACCATGAAACCACAAACAAGTGCAACACGACTACAACACCAGTGATGTGCGACTTGAACATCATAACACAACGTTACATACGACCCTGGTTAAAGTCCACGCATCCTCCTGTCAACCTACATAATATTCTCTGATTAAGTTTTATCGTTTGATTTGTTTGTATTTTGGAATTGTTTCTAAAAGAGGCTCGATTGTGTTAAGTGCATCATAGCGTTTGCTCATTCATATGTCAGAGACTTGGGCTCGGCTGCTTTTACTTTACGTGCACTGCATATCTTTGTTATATTAGGGATTATGAGTAAGTTAAAGAGTTGAACTTTTACTGCCTTGTCTAAACGGATTGTTGTTGGGCTATACGTTCTTATTGGATTAAAGATTTAATTGCGGGAAAACGTGCTGTATTTCGTATTTTCTGCCATAGGCATTTTTAAAATAAAAAAATAATGATTAATCGATAATTGTTCGTTAATTTTCCAAACGATTGATCAGGGAAATTTCTTCAAATGCCAATCTCTATCTGAGACTACCAACA
>JAPZDX010000023.1:24474111-24485234 GCA_029783625.1 Naso annulatus | reverse complement strand
CAAGCCAAATTACACACTCTGAAGTGGCATTATTGATTCCAGCCTCACCTGCCATTTTTATTGACTGCTCTCCGCAGCAGTTTCCTTTCAGAAAAGCTGCACGGGTCAATCTGGGATTGATGGTAAACGACACGTCACTCCAATCATCACACCACGAACTGGTGGAAAAGAGTTTCACTTAACGCCGAACGTGTATTCTTAATGACACGGTCCTGCGCACAGTGAGAGCACGCAGACTCAAACCACGATGTGATAGAAAGGAGAGCTGTTCGCCGATCACAGAGTGGGAGATGAACCGTAAACATCGTGGTTAGAGCGGCAGCTTCAGCAAACAGAGAAAGAGCATCTGGTTTGAGGTGTTCCAGAGGAACAATGAAACGTAGACGGGCAGAGCTGTAAGACTGTTTTCTTTTAGCCTCTCACAACAAAGGAGGATGTCAGTTTGACCCTGTCTTATCTGATTCAGAAAAAATGCTCTTTTTTTCCTCAAACAGAACCAAATTTATGAGACACCCCTCTGACTAATGATCAGGCCAGTGACAACATGTTTGAGGGAATGTCTCCTTAACTCATGTTGACGTGTAGACCCTCATTTTTACTGTTTTCTCAACTACAAACATGCTTCACTCACTGCCACAACTTGTTCATAATGTGAGAAAAAAAATATCTTGTCACCAAAACATCTGTCGACCTCTGTGCTAAAGTGAGCAGGCTGTGGCATCAAAAGTAGATGATTTCATACAGTAAACCTTTATTTCTTGATTTAGTTGTTTTCTACTTGGTTCTGTGATTGTTGGAAAAAAGCTCCCACTGTACACAGAGTTGTTCCAGTACTGATACTAGTATCAGAAAATGCTGCAGCTACCACCGAAAATGCTGGTATCAGTATCGGCGAGTAAACTAGTCTGTATATCAGTCAGATACCATATCACATTATTTATTAGTGGTAAGAAAAGGTACCCAGCTACTTTCCAGTTAGCTCAGTTAGCTTGGACTGACTTTACGTACCTAAAATAAAAAAAATTGTTGCTCTGAAACAGTACTCAGGGAAGTTGGGCTGTCCTACATCCGGTGACTATTTTTAAGAGCGACAAAAAAGAACAGAGAGAGCTGACAGAGCTTGTAAAATTTCTGCATTCGGCATTATTTCACACCGGAAAGTCAAAGACGTGTAAGGAATTGTTTTTTAAGCACTGGTATCAGATCAGCACTCGATATCAAGCAATCCACAAGTTCGGTATATCGGAGTTGGTATCGGGACGGAAAAAATGGTATCGGAACATCTCTGACTGTACAACTCCTCTATAAATTCATCTGGGTTTTTTATGTTTCTTTGGATTTAACAAGTCAATGTTAAAATCCCCACAAACGTAATTAACCTGCTGCTTTGCTGCGGTAAGGAACGTTTCCAAAATGTTCAATGTTTGATCCTGGTTTTCTTTACACACAGCTGACCATTACATTTTTCATTCTTTCCGTACTTATTTCAACAGTAAGACATTCCATTACATCATTGATGCTACTGACATGTCCTCAACAACCTTATATGAAAGACTTTGTCCACAAACATTCTCTCCACTGATACAATGACAGTCACATCCCTGCAGGACAAAAACTGAACCTCTCTCTGCATCAACCCATGTTTCTGAAACTGCTATGATATTAAAAGGGTTTAGAAAATTTGTTAAGTATTTTTTATATGCTCGAAGTTTGCATACAAACTTCTACTATTGAAATAAATTATATATATGTATCTATATATCATGCTCATATTTAATATTTAAATTAAACAGATATTCTGTGCAATAGCTGCGGTTGGTCTTAACTTTACCGTACAAACTAAAAGATTAAGTATTTATTTATGGACTTTTTATATTCTCCTGGTGTTTTAGTTAAATACACAATTTACAATTTACAATATCAATTTGATTATGGAAAAACTGCTTTGTCACAAACTGAAACAACGTGTCGTGCTCCTTATTTCCCAAGTTCAGTAACAGTTTCAGGCTTTTTACAAGCACATAACATTTTGGGCCTGTCATCAATGGAAAATGGAATGCATTTATGTAACACATTTCTCCTCTTTTGACCACTCAAAGTGTTTTTACAATACAAGTCAGCAATCACCCACTCACACACATTCATACACTAATGGTAGGGGCTTCTATGGGCTAAGTGCCACTCTGCTAATCAGGAAAACACACACACAGAGTCACACACCGATGGAAGAGCCCATTTTAGGGTTTCATATCTTGCCTAAGGACACTTAGACATGCAGACTGCAGGAGCCGGGATCTACCTTCCAATATGTGAAAGACCTGCTTTATTGCCTGAGCCAAGCCGCCCTGATGCATTCAACTGGGAGTTGTGAAAGTGCTTGTAAAGTGTAAAGCCGTTAAATTTTTTAACTTGCTAATTTGAAAGGGCAGAAATATATAAATTTCAGTCAGAAGTACGTTCAAAAGCTAATCTGTATGTGCCTTCATGGGGAGAAATCTGACCTAGATAAAAAAGAAAACAACTTGCGTGACAACCAGGAAGAACTGAGATTAACATCTGTGCGGAGGCCTTTGTTTTAGCTTACCTTTCAAAACACAGATGCTGCATTCAAACAGAATTAACATGACTGATCATTTTCAAAAACTGTATCATTTCTGTACAAGCTCTTACCAAATACAGTGAGGTTGACCATGTTCTCCCGGTTGCCGGCAGGAAATGTGGTGTACTCGCAGATGTAGGCAGCTTCATCGGACAGCTGCAGGCTGGAGAACACGATGGTGGTGTCCTCCAGCGAGGGTGTGCGGTGGCGCACCGCCGCCTGCTTGAAGCTGACCCGCTCCTTGAAGGGCGACAGCACGGACACGCCGAGGGCCGGGTTGGCTATGGCCACGTTCTGTTTGGTGCCGTTGAGGAGCTTCTGCCAGGTGACCTGAGAGATCTTGACTGGCGGGTTGCTGTTGATGAAAATGCAGCGCAGTTCCACTTGTGAACCCACAAAGCCAGACTTACTGGAGTCCATCTGTACCATCTGTCCGTCGCCAGCTAGAAGTTTCAGGGAGAGAGGGGAAAAAAAAAAAAAAAATTAATTACGATTAACAAGTGTCCAAGGCCAAGCAAAGCACCCCAGTCAATAGCAGGTACATGCACTGAAAGTCAAGAAGTCAATTCAGCCTCCTGGGTAGTACATGCACGCACACACTCAACCACACACTCTGGCTAGGCAACGGGGGCAACATCTGCTCCCTATACATCAGAGCAAAGAGTCGGTACATACGGGGGTGGTTGTGTGTCAAGGCTGCTGGAGTTATTAACATAATGGGCACATCTACTGCATGGACTCCTGTCTTTGTGCATGGGTTTACTGTTTCTGATGAGATGGAAGGACCGAGCGAGAAGCAATGCATCGCTAATGAATGAGTGCAAGGGCAGCGAGTTGGAGCCAAGTCGTCGTCCGCTGTTCTCTGCTCCACCTACCCAACAACACGGTGGCTAGCCCATTGTAATTTTAATTAGTTTTTATCCCCAAATACTTCGATGACTGCCTGGAGGTCCTATTAAAAGAAACAATGTAGCGTCCAGAGTAAGCACTCGAAACAATGAGAACACACACAGACAGAGAGAAAGAGAGAAAAAAAACTGCATGTCCTTCCTCTCTGCTATCTAAGACTGTAAAGAGTTTGGTAGTAATAAGAAGGTCAATTAGCAAAGACAGACCTTGTGTAAGCTTGCCTGCGGTGGTGTCTACATCCTGGCATTAGCTGTCCCTTTCAGCCTGTCTGCTTTTCTCAAGGGCTGCGGTGATTAAATGATTTATAGGAAAGTACGATGATGATCAATTAACCACTAAAGCCTTTTGTTTAGCCAAACATTTGCTAGTTCCAGCTTCTCATAAGTGAGGATTTGCTGCTGTTTTATGTCACTGTGAACTGAATCTTTGGGTTTTGGTCTACTGAATAAGATGCATTTCTGGATTTTTCACAATTCTTTGGTCTTTTATAGACTAAATAAGTATTTGCTTAACTGAAAAATAGCTTACAGATTTATTAGCGCTGGAAACAACTGCTGCAGTCTTCTCTTTTCCTTCTTTTTGTCTTCAGTCAGAGTTTTGAGTGCAGAAAAACAACTGCAGCTTTCATTTCCACTTGATCTGGGGTCTGCAATGACTGCAGTCTGAAGAGTGTCACTGAATTGCTGCAGGGCACTATCCTGTTGTCTTTGCTACATCTTTGTTATCTATCTTGATTTATGCTCCTTTCCAGGTGAAGTCTGATGATGTCTCATTTCCTGGTCCGACAACCCCTGGCTAGGCTTGTATTTACAGCCAGCCACGGCTATAATTATCTCCTATGGATAGGCGACGACCCACAGGAAGAAAGACTGAAATTCCTCCGTTAATCACACCGCACTCATAAAGCCACCAGTGAATCAAGTCATAAACCGAGAGAAAATATGCTGTGGCCTCAAGTGGAGGACCGATCCGTGCACATGCACCACAAACAAAGCAGCCCTTTAATACCGAGTAACTGCATCACCATGATGGATAATGGCTGCGTTCAGAGATGAAGTTTCCACAGGGAGCTTTCAAATGTGTAAAAATGAGTGAGAGAGATCCATTTATGTTTATGCACTGAATACAATATCTGATGGAGTCTATCTTCAGCTGTGCAGGAACCTGAAGCATGAAGTAGGCGAGTTCTGTGCGTGCAGGCTGTCAAACTGTCAAAGCAGCCGCTGTTTGTGCTCTTAGTAAGTGCAGGTAGTTAGCTGAAGGACAACAGGGCACGAAACACGCATGAGGAGAGGGAAGAGTTGGCGCAGACTTTGGCTGGGAGAAAATTAAGATGAACAATGCACTTCATTCCATTTTTCATGGCGGGCACGCAAATCTCAGACTGAACGACTTGCGCTGGAAAGCAGCCTTACGAGAGAAAACAATTTCTACCCATTGTTATATCCTTTCACTCGAGTGCAGCCTGTGCTGCCGACATCAAATCACATAGAAAAACAGAGTGACAACCTTTTGAAGTTTGCGAGTGCACATCATCTTTCATTTCCTTTTGGCCACATCACTAAGACTCTTTCTATAGAGATTTAAACTTGGGGGATTTGACGATGACAGATTGATTTGCTAATACAGTTTGACAGGGAGGACCGGCAACCTTGTCATCTGTACCTTCAGAAACACCTGTGTCCTTGTGCACCTCGGGGCAATGCTTAACTCCATTTTATCGCAGCTTAGATTACCAGTTGTGGCAGCTATAGTATGATATTTTTTGAAATAGAAAAACACAATTTACTGTGTGACAACACTAGTTAACATTTAATCTTAAGTTGAAGCGAAGTGGGAGGCTGTGTGTGTGCAGGAGAGGGGCTGTAAAAACTCATAAATATTTACCTGGCCAGATCTCACCCACTTGAATGCTTAAACAATACTGGCAGGGACTGGCTGCATAAAAAAAAAAAAAAACTGCAGCCCCTCCCTCCCTCACTGTGCCCTCCCTCTTTTGAGGCCAATGTTCCCCACACAGATTGAACCAAATAAACAGCAGCTCACGCAAATGGAAACCAGAGGAATCGGCATAATTACATAGCCACAGAACCCAAATCCCCTCTGTAAAGGACCAGGGGCACCCACGGGGACCCCTTTCACTCAAGGACCGGAGGAGTCTTTGGCTGAGCTCACAGTAGAGCTGTAATTACAGACTACACCACAGAGCGGCAAAGCCATGGAGGAGCACAGTCACGTACATGCAGGAGGCACTTAGAAGGTAGATTTTGCGGGGGTCATGAGATCCAGCCATGCAGAAACAGAAGAAGAAAACGAGGAGGGGAAAAAAAGATAGTAGTGCAAATGCCGAACTGTCGAGAGGGAGAGGGAGACAAAGAGAAAGGCGGAGCTTTAGGGAGATTTGTAGGTGTGCTAAGGGTTTGAAGCTGGCCGGCGCTGCCGCTTGTGCTGCTGCTGCTTTGTTCTCACACTGTCAAGAGGGTGACTGGGGGGGCAGTCATGCTCTAATACACCTGAGGATGGACTCTGCCTTGAGAGTTGCCAGTAGAGACAGAAGCCCTATTTCTGGAAGGAAAAAGCAATAGGACAAACAAACAAAGCAGAAAGTATGCCCAAGCTGGCAGAATACAAAAGAAGACGAGTGGCTTGAATCACACCAGGTGAGCTGACT
The DNA here is from genome assembly GCA_029783625.1 of Naso annulatus. Classification (NCBI taxonomy): domain Eukaryota; kingdom Metazoa; phylum Chordata; class Actinopteri; order Acanthuriformes; family Acanthuridae; genus Naso; species Naso annulatus. The sequence continues at coordinate 24,479,055 of JAPZDX010000023.1, read as the reverse complement.
TGGTCTAAGGGGGGCATACGGGGCACTATTGAAACAGCTGCTGTACCGTCTGGCCCTGCGCTCATAGCAAGAGACTCACACGGCGTCAGCACAGAGCTGTGCACAGAACATTCAACTGTAATAAGACCTGGCCTGTCAGGCAGCAAGGGGAAACATGTGCTTTGTGCTGTTTGCATATGGCGTATTGGACAATGTGAGAGGCACGCTGCACCGAAGAGCAGCCTTCAGTCAAATGGCCTTACTGTGTGGACAATACCCAGAAAAACACAAACTCGCAGGACGAGCTCCACTGCAAACGGAGTGGATCACAAATACTGAGAGATGAATGTGTTTAAATCAACCGCAGTTTTATTACACACACTGAAAAACAGACACAAATGGGAAAAACAAGCTTGACTCTTTCCTGTAACAAATCAAAAAACAAATAGGGACATAACATTACCATTTAATACTCATTTTTGTTGTTTGCAGAGAGAGAAAAAAAGCAAATTTAAGTTTCTACTATTCATACATCTTCTTGTTCCCAGATATTTTTTATTGCAATGCTCTTCAAATAAAAAAAAAATAAAAAATGACAACACCATAAAACCCCAAATTGAAAAGCAGGGTGCAATCCACAAAAGCCTAGGAAACTTCTTTTTCATAAAACAACTGCTATTTGGCAGCTCATCTCACAATGGATATGTAACACTATTGTCCTTTTTTTTTTTCCTCTGCTGAACTGGCCAACAACCAGCAATATTTCAAAAGACAATTATTGGCTCATTCACCATTGCTCGGGCCACGCTCATCCAACAGAAATCCATTACTGCTTGAGTCATGTAAAGTTCAGAATAATTCACCTCTTGCTGCAGCAATGTGCGGAAGGCAAAGATTAAATAGGACTCAATGCATATTTTAGAAGAGACACTCATTAATGTCTTCTATTTAAAGCTGCACCAGGCAGCTTGGAACCCTGTCAGTCCCAAACGGCAGTGAGATGCTGCTGTTTGGAGCTTAAAAACTTCAAAACCTCCGAAAATGTGCAATGTGATGTCATTAAACTGCGCTCTTCTTCGACCTAAATGTCGTCTTCTTTGTGGCTTTGAGGGGCGAAGAGACCAAAAGGTTTTCATTTTTACCCAACTGAGCGTCCACTTAGAACTTCCCGCAGACAGAAAAGATTTCCTGCAACACTAACATTTAATTAAGACTTTACATTCAGAGCTGAGAGATGAGGTCAAATTTATGACATCTCAGTTTGTGGAGATCGCTTTACGATTCAGGCAGATAAATCACTTTGACGTTGACTTCTCGCCAAACGCGGCTTTTAAAGCTTCTCACATGCAGAGACATCATCTCCTCACGCTTGAGATGCTTCGGTTGTTCCATTGTTACTTAAGTGGGATGCTGATAGATAAAACATGGCTTGAGCCACTCGAGATAATGACTGTTTAATGTCGTCCCAGTTCCCACGGCAGCTGCGCGGGCCTCTGCTCCCCCATTCATGACCACACATGGGGTGTTTAGAGGGAGTCTAAATCTCCCGTCACATTCACACACAAAAATCCACTCATTAGTTGCTTTTTATTCCTTTTTTTTTGTCAGTCCTTATTTTGGAGCTCCACCAGTGGCATTTCGCTAATGTTATCAGGAGACAGGAGTGCTTTCCAAAATGCTTTAGAAAATAAATGACGGTATTACTCTCAGGCATAACTTGGAGCTATCGCACTGCGCTGGAGGCTTTAATGCATCCAGATAGGGCAGTTCATTCAGCAAGAGCAGACAAAGTCTACGCCTAACGCCGCTTTTTGTTGACCACGGCCATTCAGCTCTTTGCGATGGAGGGGTACGTGTCAGAGAATTTGTTTTAATCTACACTCAGACACTATTTGATGGTGCTTCAGCTGGGTCTCTTGGGTAAACAATGGTGTACCTGCCAAAGCAGCTCTCTTTACCCTCTGTCTCCCCAAGCAAACATTCAACTGCAGAGGCAAGCGAAACCTCGCTGGAACAGATGGTTTGTAGACCTGCTACTAATTTTCCACTATCTGGTTCAAATCTGAAAATAGTCTTTTGTACAACACACTCGTTCATTGAGGACGATGTAACATCTGCTCTGCTGTAAATGTTAATGATTATCGGGAATATTTATTATGTTGGGCAACTTCCCAGTCCGGGATTGCTCCATTAAAGGCACCGTGCGTTTCATTGGAACTGTTCTCAATGGTTGTTTGTTTAAGGGAGAGAGGAGCACAACGACCGAACGCTTTGGCACAGACCTGTTTTCCACAAGGGTTATAAAATTACAACTTTCAGGTTGGCGGTGCGTAGCATCAGCCTGTCAGCCGTACACACCGGTACTCATCTAATGCGGCTGCATCCATCGTTTGCGAGGAAACGCGAGGTTCAGAGCACAAGCCCACACACATATGCCCCTAGAGCGGCTCTAAGGCGTTTCAAATGTCAAGGGGATGCATCAGTTCGCCTGAAACTGAGCTTCTCATCTTATTTCAGTGGAATAATGATTCATCCTTGAATGCAACACTGAAAAACACAGCCACTCCATTTTGTTATCAAAGATTTCAAAGGGCTAAACATAGATGACACAGTGGAGTATATCGTGCCCCTTTTTGGGAGCCTCTCTCTATCATCTTTGGATTTAATATACACAGCGTGTAAAAGCGCCCCTGGATTTCCTGTAATTAACGCTTTTTTACTGTGGTCTAATAGGAAATATGCTAGAAGTAATCTGGGATTTTAGTTGTCTTTGACCGTGGCAATGGCAAATAAAGCTGGTCCAAAAATAAGGCTTTTGCCCTAGAGAGAGAGAGAGAGAGAGAGAGAGAGAGAGAGAGCCAGAGAGAGTATAGCATGTATTGAGTGTAAACACAGTATCAGAGCTCTGACCCTCCTCCCTCCTCCTGCAGCTCAACTAAACAAGGCCGCCATGGTTTCGGTTCTACGACACAAAATAAACAGCACTGACGTTACCTGACCAACTGGCGAGATGACATCACCCGTTGATACCAGATAACAAGCAACTGTCAGTAAACAAAAGACCAGTTACAAGTGAAGGGGAGGGAGAGTCCCCCTACCTGGTGAATGAATTACTATAAGCACTACAGTTGTGCCCCGTTGGACCGAAACTGAGAGGAAAAGACAGAGACACATTCAGGTATTGAGAAATTAAACACTTGTGCTCACAATAAGCTTTATCAGCCAGATATCAGGTCGATGGGGAGCATTTGCAAGGACACGTCAAGAATGGCCGCACATGATAATGTGCACTGGTTATTTTTTAATAATGCAATACTTTCCCTAGGCTTTCCAACAAGGGCAGCTGTTGGAGGTCTTAATAGGAGTGAGATAATCAATAAGTAAAGAGGGGGCCAAAGGCGTGCTGAAAACTGATGCATTACAGTCTGAGACAGGCCGTGTCCAGGCGGCTGGAGGTAGACTTGGAGCACGTAAGAGTTAAGGGGTGGGGTGGGGTTACGTAAATGTGATGGAGAGGATTTTGGGGAGTTACGGGGGAGGGTAAGCAGCGAGAATGACACGTAGTGGGTCAGACGTGGTGAGCAGATTACAGCACTCAGGATATTAAAGTGGATGGGAGAGGATGCTGCGGGCGACACACCTCCCGTGGAAATCGCAGTATTAGCACAGGGTGACATGGAGGCTGTGTCCACATTTCCTCTGACACAGTCCACATCACGGTACAATAGCATGCTTCTCCTCATGCCTTCAGGTTAAGCCTTGGTCACACCGCATGAGTGTCAAAGTCGTCAGATCTCTTCATCGTTCACACAGCAACACTTTCTCTCTTGTGATCAGGAATCTGGAAGTCGTTATGGTTTGCATACTGCATCACTGATCAGCTAGATTACAAAATCTTTTACCAGGAAAAGTCTTTCTGGTCTCTCAACTGCGTTTGACAGCTCTTGGTGAGCTTTGTTTGAACCGTTCACTGCAATTAAGGACAGATTTGCGAGTGTCGAGCAAAAGCAAATTTCCCTCTGATAGTAGGGTTTTTTTGGTGATCTCCAAAAAATCACATTAAGTGGATAATTACGGCTACAATCCTGTGGTGTGACCTTAACACTAGGATGCAACTCTAGATATGTTTGGAGACATTAAGAGTAAAATTTTTATAATGAAACAGTAAGTATGTAAGTAAGAAACCCTTTGAAGGCCCATAGGCCAGGAGCTGATCTTATGTTTCTGCAGCATTAAGCAGCTAGTTGTTCAGGTATACCCTCTGCACATGATGCTAGTACGTTGTGGGGACCAAGCAAGGAGGCATCGGCTAACATTTTTATAGTCTTTGGTGTTACTTAGCCAGAGATCAAACGTAGCCCTCAAATCTCAGAGCAGATGCTCAAATCACAAGGCCACTGAGCTGGTACAAACCCTGGTACTGAAACAGATAATTTGAATTTACATTCATTTGGCATTTTAAGGTGGACAAAGTGCACGTTTAGACAAGAGCAGCACTACTAAAAACAGAAAACTCTTTTCTTACATGAAAAACCGGAAGCGCTGTACTCTGCATGCCAGGCCGGTAGCTGGCGGTGTAAGTTTACTTATGACATACCACTGGAGCTGCCAAAGTTGTTCACTTCCTGTTGCTGCTAAGCCCTAAGCAGCCTCAAACTAAAGAAACTCAGCTCTAGACTGACTTCTAAAACTATGATACAAACACTCGAATCTGCCCCAAAAGACTGTCGTCATATTCGACTTGCTTTGGGAGTGTTTGCTCAGAGTTTGGTAGTGGCCATTGTGGAATGCACTGCATTGCATGAGCATTAGCGTAGTCACCACTTTCACAGGCTTTTCATTTTGCCGGTTTTACACAGCTGGAAAGACGGTTTCAAAAGATTACACTCGGTTTGAAATATTTGTGCTTTCATGGGCGTCAGCACACTGTTGTCATGTAAAAGAAAGGCCAAACTGCAACAGAAG
>JAPZDX010000023.1:24436340-24447929 GCA_029783625.1 Naso annulatus | reverse complement strand
AAAAAAAAAAAAAAAAAAAAAAAAAAAAGACACAAGGCCAGACAAACAAAACTGTTAACTTCAACCCCAAGGAGGAAACTGGGCCTTATTTTTGATGAGCCAGCCTTTCCTGTGGTGAGAAGGGATACGGAGCCGCTTGGTTTGGATTCTCAACATTTCTATAGCAAGTTCAAATTATGGCAAGACCTGTAGCTACTCCCTTGTGCATTATTCCTTTTGTGCACAGTCGCACAGAAGTGGCTTATGCTGAGGCTAATGTCAGGCATTTAGGCCCCTAAAAGCTGAAGCTGACACTTGCAATTTCTGCACTTCTCTGGAGACGTTGAAGCTTTTTTTCTAGATAGTGAAATGCCAGGCTGCGCACTAAATCCATATCTTCCCTAATGGCAAGTGTGAAGTACCATTTTGAAACAGAAAAGTAGCTGTGTCATACCACAACAGTGTCTGAAACACTGTTAAATAGAGCAGAAAGTCGTTGTTTTTTTGTTTTTTTTTTAAACTGGAAAAGACAGTCGTGTAATACTCCACCAATGTACAAGTAGGACCCATTAAAGACTACATTAAAGGCGTCCTTCTATCTGCTCTGAGTTAAAACGACTGTTTTGTAAATGTAGACCTCCCCCCCTCCTTATGCTCTCCCTTTAACCCTTCAGATAATGACAGCTTTATAAGCCATCACTGTCTCTGTGTTGTTCTGACTCCAGCTTCAAAAGCGCCGCGCCACTCCTTCACAAATGATTTTTGGCACTGAACGACAGAAGTGGGCACTCAGAGATTAAAGCAGTCAACAGGTGGACATTTCATTTGAATCCTTTTAACCCCGTCTCATCCAAAGCGAGGAAAAATTCTGGGTAAAACAACTCCTTTACTTTCAATCAAGGGCACAAAACAGTAGGGCCGGGTATTGTCAAGCACTTGACGATACAATAGGGCTGGACGATTATGGCGAAAATAATAATCCCAGTTAATTTGATTGATGTTATAATCCTGATTCTTTGACACAATTATTTATTGGCATTATGCATTTTTGAGCACTGACACTGGTGTCTCTGTTAAAAGCTGCTGGCTTTACTGTTGGGCCTAAATACAATTGAACAGAAAGACAAAGAAAAAAATCAGACATTTATTGAAACAAAAATAAGTAGTGTTCTAAAAAAAAGATATTACCAATTATGTTGCTGTGCACTGCCACAGCCTACGGCAGACTAAAAACATCAAGTATATTTGTTATATCTGTAAACTATATTCAACATTTGGGGGTATTTTACATGTCGTTTGTGAGGGAAAAATGATGACATCAGTAATTTCCTTATTATATAATATATCTATAAGAAATTTCCTTAAGCCCTCGGGAGCCGGACTGATAAACAATGCGCTGTAAAACGTGTCTTTGATGAAAGTGGAAGGGGGGAAAAAAAGTCTTTCCACCACAGCGTTTGTTTTATTTTTCCAACGGCTCGTTTTTTGCCTTCTCACAAAGACTACACTAACGAAGTCTCAGAGCGACCGAAGAGGCGAAGTGTTGTGACCTGCTGCTCATAACTCACGCTGAAACTTCTGTCTGGTTTCTGGGGGAGGGGCCTGAGCGTGTTCGCTGGGAAGAGGTGCGCTTGATTCACAACACAAGATGGAACACCAGTAACTGGTAGACTCGTTGCTCTCAATTATCTTGTTTACATGACTGTGGGAAGCCAAAATTGGAATTGAAATTAAAATCCGATTAATTTTCCAGCCCTATGATATGATACACATCACGATACGAATATATCATGATACACTGTGATACAATGTATATTACAATCATGGCGATATTCCACAGAGTTCACTGAAATTATCAAAACAGAGCTGAAATACAAGTTGCTGCGTATGATCTGACTAGTCTTAATACATCACATTGTACAGACAATTCAGCAGACAAATTGAGTGAAAACAATTTAATTCAAAATTTCCTTTCCAAATTATTTGAGGCGATGTTGGAAAACACAAGTTTATGTAGCTGCCATAAAATCAAAATGAGAAATGGAATTTAAGTGCACTTTTGTACTTGGACTGGACACACTGAAATTGAAAGCATGGAAATAAAGTGCAAGTTTTCTTTTGTTCCACTGAACTTTAGGGCTGGGTTTTGGCAAGGACTTACACGATACAAAATAAATAAATCATGCGAAACCGTGTGAAATTTTTTTTGTTGGTTTCAGCGGCAGGAAAAAGAGATGCAGAACTAAAACGGGGAAGTCCCAGAGACACGAGGTCTTTTGTGAAACCTGTGATTTTTTAGGGTCTTTGCAACTTCGGTAAATAAACATCACAAATTACATGATAGCACTTTACGAAGAGAGCACTCAGAGAACGCGAACCTCCGCCAAGGCTGCACAGTCATATAGATTATTACTCGAACTAGGCAGAAGTTCTTGAGAAAAAGGCACAAAAAATGAGAAATACAAAATGCTGTAAAAATCACTAGACTCCACAGTTGATTCAGATCAGCACCAGAAACAAAAAACCTGTTGTTGTCTTTCAGATTTCCTGCTGAGTAACAACGAACATGAGTGCCACACATGCACCAGCATGTCGGTTCCAGGTACACGATCACACACCTGTGAGCCAGTCCTTTGCTTTTTGTCTGTCTTCTCATCACTGCTGGGTTCAAAGAGGTAGAACCACCTCAGATCTATAAATACGGTACATTTATATTTCATTTACTTCACCACGGGCAAATCAAGACAAGCTTTCCTTCTTGCTAATGGATCCTACACAATAAGACTGTCTGTGCATCAAAGCTGCAAAAAAAAAACAGCTTTCAAAAAGACACCATTAATAAAATTATTCCCTCTCTGCTGATGGACGCATGAATGCAACACATCTTGACAGTAACTTTGAGAATATTTGGTCATCGGTCCGAAGAGGAGATACAGATTTTGCAACGCATTTTGCAGACATGGGAGCCAGCGTCACACAAACATTACAGTGCAAATGACATTAGAGAAGACAAAAAGCTTTTACAAGAGACTAATCCTGTTAGATTACAGCCCTCAGCTGATACAGTACCTGCACAAGCACGAACGCAACTGATGTAAATCCAAACCCAGCCTCGACACACCCAAGCAAGAAAGACGACTTTGCAAACGGCAAGACTGTGTAATCTGACTACAGCGTCCCTGTGTTCATATCATACCAACAGATACGACTGCGAGCGTGGTTGTACTTCATTCTCAGCATTTTAACAAAGGGGGCTCAGCAGCCATTCTGCTCCGAGGCTTCAGAGAAAATGATACAAGGTAAACTGAAACACCCTAATGAATTTTATCAATACATTTACTCTTGAGGCATTTGGCAACTGCATTAATCCAGGGTGACATCAATACGAGAACAGACAGTGGTTCAGTTCCTTGCTCGAGGACACTTCATCAGGACACGGGCTTGATGTTACATGTCAGATAAGTCTCAGTCGAATCAAGTTTATGGTTCAACTCAAAAATATCAAAACAAATCAACAGTTAAATCCTTCAAAGCTGCACTTTAAAGCATAAACAAAGATACAGGGTGATTATAAATTTTAAGCACAAAGGCAAAGAGGCCACTGAGAGCTTCAAAGTACGATTCTATCTCCACGCGACAGACACATCATTTCGGGAAATAAAGTGTTTCCTATCTAGGGAAATTACAAACATCAAACCAGGCCAAAGAGGTGTCAAGAGCGGCGCAGTAATCTGATTTTGGGTTGGGCCTTTAAGTCAAGTCAAGCCTTCCTCTATGGAAAACAGCCCTGTCAGGACCTGCGTGGTGGGCCTCCTCTTTGTGTCACTGTCATTTAGCATCTGCACTGGCACGTCAAATAGAAAGCCACCCTCGCACTGGCTGCTAGCCCCCGTATGAGACAGGATGCTGAACAAAGGCCGCGGGATGATAGATGATGTTATACAACGGCCACTGTTTTTGTCACTGAGCGGGGGGCCTCTCTCTGACATCTATTGATGGATATGATTCTGAAAATCTGTCAGTGTGTGAGATGAAGCCATCAGAGGGAGCAGGAAGGCAGGCAAAGGAAATGAAAACAAGGGCCTGGCAATATCAGCAAAGAGCTCAAAGAGCCAGGTTAAAGCAATTATCTGTGACATTTTGGTTTATGTAAATGTTTGTTTTGCTGCTTTTTATCATTAGTTTCTAAAACACAAAATAAACCAAGCCCTTGGTCATTAAAGTTTTTACCTTTTGCATTATTTGCTGGGTTAAAACCCTGAATCGCTCCTGGCAGAAGCTTCCATCTCAAGTGATGCAAAAACAAAAAAAACAATAGTTTGTGGAAAATAACTGAGGGGTTTGCATGAGCAGTGATGTGACTGAGCAGAAAAATGAGGGGCCTACGCCTAAACAGATCGACAAAATCAACAGAGGATCCAAGGAAGTAGATGCCACAGAGCTGGACAGACTGTTCGCTCGCAGGGGGGAACTGTGGTGATGCAGTGCAGGCTCGTGACGGTTTGCACGGATCAAGACGCAGAGAAAGGATAGCACTTTGAGCACCGTTTGCAAACACCTTCTCATCGGCACCGCCACCCCCACCACCCGACTTACGTGTTTCTGTGTGCTGAACATCAAACTCCTGTGAGCTTCAGCACCCAGAGGGTTCATGTGTGAGTCAGGGCCACTGGCTGGACTGATACACAATGACAGACCAGGCCTTGGGCGGACAGAACAAATGCCATCACGCCACACACGGCTCTCGGCGCTGCAGCACAAACACAGCCATTAGCTATCTAAGTAGGCAGCTGTGTCTTAGGAGAGGCACTGAAAAGAGGGAATTGGCATTTTACCACACAAATACATCACTGGGAACTGAGAGAAAGGATAAGCATATAACAGACTTAACAAGAATTTAACTGAGGCAACACTGGCTTGGAAAATTCCCCTTTGTGTTTGCGAAAACAAGGCCAGGAGACAACCTTGATGCTCTTCAGTAGGTATCAACCTCATTCTCGAATGAGCTGTATATGTCAGAATTAGTAGTTTATGGTTCCTTTAAAAGAAATCAGTACTTTTCTCAGCTGGGTTCAAATGCAAAGAAAGTCAATAAGCTGCTAACAGCCCGCAGAAGAGAAAAGCTCCCCGGCATATTGATGCACAACTCTGGCCTTACTCATACGCCATCTGTCACAAGCAATAGCATCTAAGCTACGATGCAAAAGCAACAAATCAGCGAAGGAGAATGAATAACTATTTACTCTCGCAGAAAGGAATACATGCAGCCCCGGTGTATTGTACAGCAATTTACCAAAGATAGAATGGATACAATCTGGGAACTGCTAGAACCAAATGTCATAAAGTTGTAACAGAAAACGTTGTAAAAAGAAAACAAAAGCAGCTTTTGTTGCATTCACACAACACAGCAGAACACAAACCCAGTAAGAGAACAAACATCTGAAACAAATTCAAGGTGTATTGTATTTCCCTTTGGCTGCAGTGGTATTTTATTGTTGTCAAATTACTCCACTCGGCCCCCAGGGATGCTGCGCAGCTTTAGCCCAAACCAGAATAAAAATATTTGAATTGTTTTGTGGCCACTGTCTGACACCAGTACATAGAAAAACACCAGTGAGAACTCTCAGCATTCTCACTGTCTTCACTTTTCGCCTGTTGTGCACAGCTTGCACGTAAACTTCACAGGCTTTCACAAAACCCATCAGGCTCGGGATCCGTAATAGATCCCTTTCTTTAAATTGCTCACAACTGCACTTGTGTGAAAAGGCGGAGGTCAGAGAGCGTCAACAAAAGGAAGCCAAGCGTACTCCGAGTGTGACACACCTGGCAACAGCGCGGCAGACCTCTAAGAGTATGATTAACCCCCTGGCCTGCTAGCTTTGTTTTCTACTGGCTGCATCTGCTCCGGCCAAGCAGCGCAGCCTGCACGAGTTAATGTACCGGTGAAGAAGGCAGGCCAGCTGCAATCTTTGAAGGTGCAGGAGTGCGGATATGGGAATTCCATAAGGCCAGAGAGAAGGATCTGTGTATCTTGGATCACCTTTCGGAAAGACAGCCAACATTCGTGCCAACATGTCAACTGTGGGGGCTGCAGCTTGTAAATAAGGCATTAACCTCTGCGTTTACCAAGGAACAATGTGTTTTTTTCATCTCAAAGTGCTTTCCCATTCCACTGTAGGACACAGAGCGCTATGAGGGATGGGGGTAGTGAGGCAAAGAGTAATAAAGCGTGTCAGTTCCTTTCTAGGGATAAAAATATTAAATCTTTCCGTTCTCAGAGAAGAGGTCCATTTTCATTTTTCATCGCTTCCTTCGCCTCTCTAAGCGACTCGAGAGGATAAAAAAATGTTTCTGTCGAGGATATTTGTGCCAGGCAAATCAATCTATTAGCTACGTATGAGGGCTGAGATAAGTCGCTGTCTTACAATGTGGAGCGGAGCTGCACACTGATGCTGCAGAGTGCACTTACTCGTGCACACAATGAGGTCAGCACGTGACCCCCCTCCAGTGCTGGGTACAAACGCATCCCTTCTGCAGAGCTCTGGGCGAAGCGTTAAGGACCATCTGACTGAATCTTTCACATGATGCCGTCCTGACACTCTGCATCGGAAGCACAGTCCATGTGTGTGCATTCGTGTTGCTAAAAATACTTCCACTCATGCAAGCGTCCTCTGGAGGACTGGATTGTATAGTAGTATCTCACCGCTATCTGTGTGTTTGTGTGTGTGTGTGTGTGTGTGAGGAGACTTTGCGTAAGACGGCAGCCTGCACACACTCCATTGTAATGCATGAGTTGCGGCCAGGCTGCCTGAGCTCATTCAGTCTCTTGGACATGTTCATTTCCTCCAATACTTAAAACATGTAATAGAAGTGGGAGGAGCTAATATCGTTGCACTAATAAATCACAGAGGAAGCCTCCCCGCAGAAAAGGTTACACATTTCTAAATGGCTCCTTTTTATTCATCTTGGTGGGATTTTTTCCTGCTCAGCCTTTGATTTATAGCTCATCAACTGGCTCTTGAGTTTTGAAGTCTTGTTGATTCATAGAAGGCTGTCAGCTCCCGACGGTCTTCCATAAATATTCATCATAAATATAAGGTTTAAGTCATGGTGCCGAATAATCTGAGAGACATAACCAGTCGAATATTAATTAACAAAATTTAATTAATCCTCTGAATAAACCAGCGTGAGGGGGGGGGGCGTCCTCTCAGCGACTCGCGGCGACACTACCTGACTGAAAGAGTGGGGCGTGTTTGGGAGCCGTGTGAAAAGTGACTGCATTAAATATGAGCGTTGCATTCAGCATACAGCTTTTAATTTTTAATGAAACCTTTGTTCAAGCGGGCAAATCAGCTGAGAACAAAATCTGATTTACAATAATGACTTGGAATACGTACAAAGGCACATGCAGCCTGCGCACTTGGGCACCAAACCTGCGGGAGCAACTTTCTGGCTCCTGAAGAGATCGAGAAATAATCGACAATTATGTGGATTTAAATAAACACGCATTATCATGAAACTGTAATGCCCGTAATCCGCTCGTTACTCATAAAAGTCTCTCATCCGCCGCATGAAAATCAGCACTGTATACACCTTGACGAGCTAAACAAATGAGTCTACATATGCAGCACAAAGGGCTTATTCATACTGGGGAGATCTAGCTATCCGTCCTTGAAAAATCTCTTATGCAAAATAAAACACATCCTTTAATAGTAGTTTTCATTTGTTTCCTTCTTAAATTTCTGCAGGCCTTTATTAAATTAAAGAAAAAAGATCTGTCAGATGAGAACTGTGTTCAAGGTGTGTGGGAAGGTAAACCTCAAAGGCGCACAGATAAGCCTTTCATTCCTGGCTTTTGTTTATCTCGCAGGGAGTTTTTAAAGGATATCATTCATTATTCAGACTGTATTTGCCAAAGACAGACTCTTAGCTGTGCTTAGTTTTGGAGACACTCTTTGTGTAAATGTTAAATAAACCAGACCTTTGCTCCAGGGATTATCGACTGTCATTCCCATACTCGATGGAGAGATCCTCCGCAATAGACTTTTACTACTGCACAATCATATTTATGAATGATGAAGTATTTATGTGCAGTGGTCCTTGATAGAGTGCAAAAACTGATAATCCACCCATCATTTTTACTTTTTTTTTTTTTGAAAATAATACCCAAGTGCAGTTATTTATCAGCCCAAACATTCTTCCGCTGCAGCCATCTTCACATCCAGCTGTACTCAACCAGCTCCTCCTGCTGTGACGGTTTATTTATTTTGATCTTGCGGTGATTGTGATTGAAGATGCCTAATTGTGCACCAGGTTTTTCTGAAAACACATTCAAGAAATGATGCATTTCCCGTGTTTATCCTTGACGAGGGCGCATCGACTGACAGTAATTGCAAGTCAAAGTGCAACGTTTAGTTGATTTGGAGTTGATGTACCGCGGAGGATTTCTGAAAATGACAGCATCTATGCAGGCAAACGCTGCTGCAAACCGATGAGATGTTTAAGACGACCACTCACACGACCATTACATTTTTCTTTGTATTGGGAAAATCGATGGCACAAACTCAAGAGAGAGAAAATATTTGTGAAATCTAATCATTTTACAAATGCATACTTTCAGATAGGGTGGTGGAAAAAGTCGATTCACACAGGAAGCTACGGTCTCACTTTCAAAGATTCAAAATCCATTTACAAATCCTAGAAATTGTTTTTTATACAAAAAAAAAAATTAAAAGTCAGTTTGATACAAAGGATGAAAATCTCACACATCAGTCAACTCGATACAACTTAACCTAGCTGTTGAATTTACTGAGAATTTAAAAACTGTTAAAACTTTTTTTTTTATCAGAAAGTTTTTATTTGTGCAATTGTAGCATAAATAAATGTTACCTTTAGCCTGGGGTTTGTTGTGTTCTTACATTTTAGCAGTTTATAGCTGAATAATGCAACAAAAAACATAATTTTCCCCACAGTTCACTCTGCTTTCATGTCATTCTTTGACACTCTGTTTTGAAAAACAGGCTGAAGTGGATTCTTTAATTAAACCCCCTATGTGCAAAATCGGGGATTGATTTCCCATCCACCCCAGAACATGTTGGTCAGAAGCGACTTCAGTGACAGACTCGTCCCACCTGGACGCACCACAGAACGCCACAGGAGGCCATCAAACTCTGTAACTCCTCCCTTTGATGACTGACACTCTGAACACTCTGAGCACTGGACATTTTAACATGTTAACACTCACTCTTGGGTCGACACACTGGCCTTTTTAAAGCTTTACACAACTGACAGTGCAGTATAGGTTTATAGGATCGTTTTATACTGTATTTATGGATTTATCCTATTTGGTTCTTCCTCTATTTATGGTTTTATTCCATACTATTACATTCCTCTCTTTTTTAATCTTGTGACACTGAAATTTCCCTGTGGGGATTAATAAAGTATTTTTAATTGATTGATTTCGAATGAAATCGTGACCCCCAAGAATCGAAATCGAATCAAATCGTGAGGTACTGAAAGATTCACACCCCCAACTTTCAGAGCAACTGCATCATGGGGAATGGCCTGTTTTTTTTTCTCTTTGTCACTTTTCACTTGTGAAAGGAAACACATCAACAAACGTACCAGGTCTCAGTATCCCGACGTGTCTGTGCTTGGCTTTGCAGCAAGTCATGATAATTTACAAGCCGGGTGAGTCAATTATCCCTCACAGTAAAATAAAGCACACCGCTGAAGTGGGTATGCCTGAATAAACAGCATTGTCTTAATCTATGTGGTAAGTAGTTGTATCCTCAGATGGCGCGGGTTTCTGCCTGATGGATTCTTCAAGCTCAAAGCATGAAAAGCAGTTGTGGGTACCAAGATTCCCCTGACACTCATTCACCGATGATCAGTTTCCCATCCTCCATCCTCCAGCCTGCCTTCACACATCAGCATCAATCCAACACAAGTAAATACAGTGAGTGGCTTAATGCATTTCCTTCTCCAGGGATTCTGCGGACCAAAATGGCAACGGGAGGGTAAATAAATAAATATTCCGTTGAGCTGTGGAGTGGATTGCGTTCTGTTGAATGGCGAGCAACCTTTCTTCCCCCTGCTGTCCATAAAAAGAGGATGAAATTCTTTTTTAGCACAGCCATCTGAGCATAAGTAGCCGTGGACGCAGTGGCAGAAGGGAGTCAGAGTTGGATGATACTGAAAGTAATGATAAAGCCCAGCTCAAATAAGGAGAGGGGAGGCGAGCGTCCCTCGTGAAACAAATCAAAAGGCATCACTGCATCGTCAGCATGTGCACTTGAGGAGGGGTAATTAGAGGCCTCCTTTAACGTGGCCTCCATTCAAACTGCAATCAGGAGTTTGGCACAACAAGGCCTATGAAAATCACTTCAGTTAACTGGGTCCATCCACAGCGCTCCACCATGACATCCCCCTTTTGGAGAGACAGTTTATTCCTCATCAGTGCAGCAGTTTATGTCAAGCTATAAATGTATCTCCCCTTCGGCAATGACAGAGGACACACAAAACATCCAACACAGCTTACGGGGCACATGTTGGCATGACTGACTGGATGAAACTTAACTTTCACACAACAACTTCATACGATTTGATTAATCTCTGCGAGCACATAATCCAGTGTGCTGCCCGCAGAGTGCGGCAGTTCTCGCCCCACCTCTGCACAGCAGCAGCTGGATAAGCTGTGACAGGACGAAGGGCACGGCAGCAAATACAACACATCCAGCACTCGACATCACGACCTTGACAGGAGAGCAGGCTGACAGACGGTCTCTCTGTCTTTTCACACTGCTGAAAAAAGGGCCCGGTCCAATTACAGGCACTGGGTACATTGTCTTGTTAACTTCAGCTCTGACTGTACATTTGGGCAGCTCAGAGATCAAGCGCTCGCTGGAGTTTAAATTGACAGAGCTACCTTTTCTGCTGTCACAGCCTCCTGTGTTACTCTGTCACTGGCGGGTGATGGAGGAGCAAAACAAGCTGTCTGAGGCATCTATGCAGATAGTGGCGCCATCAAAGTCGGCGCGTTCTGACAGCCGTCGTAGGAGGTCTGACTCTTGTGAAGCAATCTAGTAGAAACACACAGTAACTCAGACGCCACCGTGCAGCTGAATTTCACGAAAGGGGTGAACACCTTTCTCCGTCTGTTCGTCACCATGTTAGCCATGACAAACACAAACGACTGCTCACATTAAAGGACCACGCCAGTGTTATAACCTGTCACTGTCCTCTGTCAACATCCATCACATGTTATATAAACCTCACCAAGTTTTCCCCCAATAGTTTTATCTATAAGAAATAGTGTTTAATCGCTTTTTGCAAACAAATAAAAATGTCATACAGAGCCTGAAAAAGCGTGACATTAGGCAAAAAGAACATCTGTGTCAAAATCCTTCTTCATGCTACTGTTTGAGTTAAGAAGGCAGCACTTAAGGAAGTAAGGAACTATTTTTCCAGGCTTAGTAACTTTCACTGCGGCAGCTCCCAGCTCCTCTCTCTCTCAGCAATTTTTCACCAAATAAACCGCGAGACGTTCTCTTTAAAAGGGTGAATTACCTCTACCTGGCAACTAAAACGTGTCCTACAGTGTCTCCATGC
>JAPZDX010000023.1:24272973-24287418 GCA_029783625.1 Naso annulatus | reverse complement strand
AACGCGTCGGGCGCTCGGGGAAGAGAAAAGCTGGTCACCGAGAGAAATCACATCTCTTCATCGCTCTTTTTCTTTTACCTTACTTGAGGATGTACTGCTTACGCTGGCGAACCAGATAGAGCGGCAGAGGCGAGGACCCGGACTTGATATTCGTGATACTGCTGCCATTCCTCCGCGCGGGTCGGGAGCGAGCGACGCTACGGGGGCCAGCACAGCCGGCATCACCCGGGAGGGAGAAGACAAAGTGAGACGAGGGACGACTTTTTTTGTATTCTGTGAGTAAACTATTACATACTTAAATTTGTTTGTGCTGCTGCTGGTTGCATGAGTGAACGCAGGTTGTTGACAGAGTTCTGCTCACTGTGCTGGTCGCAGCCTTATAATCTGGATGAACTCACCTCAGAGGAGCTGGATAGTTTTGGATGGTGTCATTTAGCTGGATCAGTGTCTAACCTCCTGCTCTTTAGTCTGGATTATTTCCTCCTATCGTCACAGTAACTTCTGCCTTTTCCTAAACAGTGAATGAAGTCAGACTGAAGCATGTGGGCGATGAGGCTGCCGAGTGTGAAGATGCGCAAACACACTACAAAGTGTCTTGTGAAATGAAACATTTCTGCTCTTTATCTCGCCTCAGGCAAGTTGAAACCATCTTTCCAGGTTTTAGCTGAAATTAAATGTGTCCTGTGCTGAACCCTCAGCCGCCTGGAAGAGAGAGACGCTTTGAAATGTCTGCACACTGAAGTGGGTTTGAGGTGTTGCTGCTTCTGACAGCGGCTCAGACGGACCCGTGGAAATATTTTGTGAAAGAAAAGAGCTCTCCTCTCCTGCGAGGGCAGGAGCGGGTCATTTTTATTTCGGGGAGTGCAGCTTTAGGTTAGCGGAGCGGGAGGCTGCCGACACACCACTTACCACATAAGGAGACCCACAGGAGTGATCTCATCAGAGATATGCAAATCCTCCCGAACTCTAATTTTGCGGCGTCGCTGCGGTTCAGTGTGTTTGTGGTTTCATCTGACTGCTGACGGGTCGCGCGTTGTGGCTGGGGGGCGCGCGCACTCCTGTTTGATCTCACTGATTTGGCTTTTTCAGGACTGTGTTTGGAGCCTGAGCAACGAGTATTATCAAGGCAGTTTTCACTCAGGAGTAATGTCGCCTTTTTTTTTTTTTAAGTTTGTGTGACTTCTCAGTAACAGCACTTAGCCAAGTGGGGGCAGATAGAAAGTCTGCCAAAGAAACAAACAATCCTCTGAAGCTTGTCAGCAAATCCCTCTGCTGCTTTGGCTTCCTTTATTTTTAATGCAGGTGCATTAAAAGACACTAAGAGACATCTGACTATTTTAAGGCCAGTTTCTGATTCGACAGCATTAAGTATGTCACTGCATTTTGCAAGACTCCTGAAGATTTAACCCTTTGAACGAGTTTCTGTCTCCAAAAATACAGAAAACAGTTTTTGCTCGTGTCGCTCACTTCAAAATTTGACACAAACTCTGTCAAACTTAGTTGTACTTCTTAAACACAGCTGACGGAAACACTGCAAATGAAAACAGCAACAGCCATCATCAGATTTTTTTTTCAGTAGATACTAATAATTGATAATTACCTGATGATTAGCCTACCTGACCATGATGAAAAACAAGCAGAATTTTACATTTTTGTGTTTTAAAGTTTATTCACCTGTAGGTTGTCTGAGGGTAAGAAAGGCTAAGATGCAGAGAACAAAGATGGAGGATTTAGTGTTGCACTCTTCTGTGCGGAACAAGTATTGCAAATACAAATATTGCAAATACAAGTGTGATTTGCAAGTATTGCAAATCACACTTGTGTCATTTTCTTCTAAAATTGCCTCTGAAAAAATTTCCACACTGGCGACGACACGTTTGACTCGAGTCACAGTGCGTGGCTACCAGGTGGTTTGACTTTATGACTGGGACAACAGCTGGTTTTCTTCCTCTTCTCTCAGTTTTTTGGCATATTGCAAACCAAACTTAAAGGTCCACGCTGTCACCTGTTCTATCAGAGTGATGCTGTGCTGAAAGTCAATGAAAGCAAAGGGCCAAATATCTGACCGGACTGGTATACCTGACTTTCACCACTAGGTGTCGCACGTCTCAGCCAGCTGAACTGAGTGAGGCAAAGAGGGTCACAACAGCCAATCAGCATTGAGATTCTCCTGATGTCACGGACATTTAGACCCAAACATTTGTTTCTGTGTATGAATACACAACAAACTTGATAACATTTACTTACACATCGGAATTATGTAATGAACACAGGCACGAGGTTGTGAAATTTTTCAGCATTTCAGGGTCTTTCCCATCAGATACAGGGCAGAAATGAGGATTTTATGATACTACTAGCTAAGCTGATGTCTCAGCCGTGGCTGTGCGACATGTTAACAGACCTCCGGATTATTTTATGAGCACAGTCACGACATTGTTAAATGTTCGTATGAGTTGTCGTTATTGACAGAAAACCCCCTTGTTGTCCGGTGGCTTCTTGTTAATGCAGTACGAGTTAGATTTATGGGTGTCGTCGGGCTGTTGGGTGTCAGTACATGTTGTTGCTAACGTATTCTTTCTATTTGCCAGGATCTCACAAAATGAAAATGGCTGCTTTAGCTGATTTGCATAAAATTAAACCAGTTTACGCTCGTACACCGGACCGGACCGGACCGGTAAAAAACTGGGCACTGACCCAAGCCTACAATTATAGTCCCTTTTTTTTTTTTTTTTTTTTACCATAATTTGATTATAAAGACTAAAAGCCGAACATATACCGTAAATTGTAAACCGTTATAGGCTGATAAATTATTTACACTAAATAACATCGTACATCCCTAATGTTAACATGGTTTAAGGGTTTAAGAGGAAAAGGCAGCCAAAAAAGAAAAACTGTGATCATAATTTTCTCCAAAATTGTTTTTATCATTTGCTGTTATGAAGCATGATGCTCAACTTCCTTGTGATGCATGCTCTGGGTCCTGACTCCTGTTATGTTACATACTATACATGGTGTGTTTGTATGCGCCGCGCGTGTGCAAGTGAGTGAGAGTGGGACATGCACGGAGAAAAGCAGCCCACTCAGTCCTTTGTAGCTTCAAGCAGAATTCATTCACATTCTTTGATGGATTGTGAGTTGAGCACGTCTCTGTCACGTACAGGCCACTCCACTGTACTTGTATCGTTTGCAACATGGATGCAATCAATTTTCAATTTTGCTGCGATGTAAAGAAATTCCAGCTGATTCAGCATAATCATATGGCTTTTTTTCCTCACACAAACTGCTCTATTGTAATTTTAGTTTAGTTTTTTTTTTTTTTTTGACACCAACTATTAAATAATTAAACGGCAAAGGAAGGCACAGCATTAACTTTAATTAATGACTCTGAGCCTTTTTCACTCGAGGGTGCTGTGCATATGAGTAAAAAAAAACACTAAATGTCAGTTCAAATTTACAGTGATGATTAATCTTTGAATCTTTTCCCCACAACTGGGATAAAATCATGTAACCTGCGTCATCATCTAATGCTGCCAGGTTTTCCTGTTAGTGTTTTACAGCTTCCATTAGGACTTAATGGTGGAAGCCTAACTTGAAGTCATGCCTGTAATTTCAAATGGCCTGTATTTGCCACAATGTTAATCAGATATATATATTTCATGAGACCTAATGTGCTTAAACAATTGTCATAGCAGTCCCCTCTACCGCTTATTTTAATTTCCTGAGATCATCTGAAAATGATTCATCTCACCAAGGGATGCGCAGTCAAACTCGCCAGACTCAGAACTAATCAAACAGAGCTTCACCTGCATTATCAGGGGAATAGTGGAGGGAATGAACAGCAGCGCCGGTTTCACTGGGCACGAATTAGAGGTTACCTCTGTCCTTATTGAATGTAAATCAGTTATTTGCTTGCAATACATGCTTTAAAGTGTTTGTACATCAACTTGGGGGCAGGTGTGAGATGAAATGCAAATCTGTAAACAGGCTATTGGCTGTCTTGGAGGAACAGCTGTCCCATCCTCTCAAATGAAATCGGCATGGGCCAACAGACATGTATTTAGTGTATGGCTAATTGAAAATGACATCTCTGGTGAGGGCGAGCCCTTGAGACTCTTGAAAAGAAGCATGCATACCAGCAGTGACACGTGTGAGGCAGGGGATAGGACGTGTCTCACCAAGACAATGGCACCCGCGGGAGTCCTGCTTGCACTGACAAACCAGGGACTGCAAAAGTGAAAATGGACAAAATTTCTCACAGATCACACTTCATGCTCAACATGTCCCTGTTGTCTGTTTTTTTTTTAATATGATGCGAGCAAATATACTCAGACGGTGATGTGATAACACACAGCACAACTGCATAAAGCAACACACAGTCAGTATGTAGAGCACTGTGTTTATTTCTCTTTTTGATAAAAGGCAGTGTGTGTGTGTGTGTGTGTGTGCATGTGTGTGTGTGTGTGTTGTGCCGCATTGCTGGACACTGTGAAATCTGTAAACATGTTTTTTTACTGTTCAGAGAATGCAAGGATGCCCTGTTGTTCCCAAAACACAACAGTGACTAATAATCTAGGTCCTGGGCATCTTTTCATGTTAAGATGTGAAACGACATGCACTTGTTATATCAAAGAAATTATTTTAAAGAAGAAGTGTTGGTAATCTTGACAGTAGCAAACCCTTCCTTGGCTGCCTTCCTATCTAGCACTTTGTTTGTAAAGGAGGCCCACTGGTCTTGCAGCGCCGGAAAGACGAACGTCCCTCAGGACCCATCTGACAACTTAATTTCTATAATTGCTTGGAAGCATCTGCTTAAGAAAGACTGACTTTCAGCAGCCTCCTCCACTTGTCACAGTTGTGAATGACTTGGATTTGATGTCCAGTGAGTCAAACAGACACTCTTAAGGCACAGTGATGTTGTCATACCAAAGCATGTGTGAACTAAAAAAAAAACAAACAAAAAAAACCACCACACTGTTAATTTGATTACAGTGTGGCTTATTTTGGAAAACAGTGCCAGCGTCATGTCTTCTGCATTTTTGTCAGTGCTCTAATTCGGCTCTTGTGATGCAGCCAGCAGATTGTCAATAAATCTTTGCACCATGACGAATGTGTACACATGTGGAGCAGTAATGTAATCAACATGATTGACGTGACAGCGATCATTAGTGGCCTTTCTCTCTTGATTTTTGCATATCTGTAGTTCATTTGGTAGTTAGCAGCTAATCTAAATGGGTAAAAAAAAATCGTTTTGGTCAGTGAATGTGACCGAGTGCCTGAGATTTGTTATTTGTGCGGTCTCTCCATCTGTTTGTCTTTGTGCTGTCCTCATGGTGTTCACTTGAATAGAGTGCAAGCCTTCAAATGTTGTGTTTTCAAAGAGTTAAAAGGTTATTAATTGGGTATATGGAACAAGGCATCGCGGTCTCATGTAGGAGCATATAAGAAGCACGCCACGTTAAAGAACTTTTTGTCATGTCTATGCCTTTCAAGCTTTTCACATATCCCTGTTTAGAAGTTTTAGAAGTTTTTCAAGTGGAGAAATTGTCTTTCAACATGGTCATAGTCTTTTTTCACAGGCAGATGATCTTTGTCGTCACGGTAACAACACTTACTAGAGCCTGACCGATATAAAGATTTGCCGATATTATGGGCCGATATTGGCTTTTCTCAGAAATATCAATATCAGCATCATTGCTCTGTGATGTATGCATTTTGAAACTGTTATTTAAGGCCAGAATAAAGCTTTGGACAATTGCTTAAAAATGGTGCAATTACGTAGTTTGTCCAACAGGGCACTAATGCCTGAAATAAAATTTATTCAAATTTAAGGTACCCTGCCTTCTTTACATATCTTTGTGACTGCTATTTGATAACCACATTCATTCAATATTATATTATATCAGCTGATATATCGGATATCAGAATTTTTTACTCTCTAATATCGTCATCGGCCCCCCAAATCCCACATTGCTCTGGCCCCAATAAAAGCATGTTCTTATAAATTACAGTTGTTGTTTGTTTAGGCTTAGGCAACAGGACTTGGGTTAAAAACTAACCTGTTTCTTAGGTCATTGCTTGAAATTAGCATGCCTTTAATAAATAGAGTATATCTCTGCAACAAGAAGGTCTATTTTAGTAATTTTGGTGGCATATTAAAGGAAATACTTGTGAAATTTGTATTTTTTATATGTATATGTACTTTCACCTCAAGAAAATTATACTTTTAGAATGAATATCCCTTTGAAATGATGGAGTAGTAGCTCTAACTCTAAACAAAGCCACATTAAAACATCTGAACATTACTGAACCAAGTTTGATGCGGATAAAGTGAAGCAAAGCAAAATAACAGAAGTTAAAGTACATAAATGGACCTTTAAATTATTCAAACTGCCATTTAAATGAATGTTGTGCATATGGTGGCACCATCTTGTGGTTGTGACTTGGTAGTGCCTCATCCTAGACAAACGATTGACACTTCTATCGAATTGTCAGGGCCAACAGAATCGAGGGTCAGTGCCCAAACGCAGGTCAACAGCACTGTTGGCTAGTTATAAGACAGAGAATGCATTGTGAGCCAATCAAAAGTCACTGCCTTAGTCCTTACGAAACCCCTCCCCACTGAAAGTTAATGCTGTGACGAACTCACAATGATTTCAAAGCAAAACAGCCACGTTGGGGTAATTAAAACCAGGGTTCATTGCTCTCAAACACAACATTTTGTAACGAAACAGTGAGGACATGATTTTTTGTCAGCTTTCATAACAGCCCTAGTCTGTGTGTGTAGCATGAAGTAGCCGAGCCGTAGGGGTAAATATGTATGGAGCAGGTTGACTAGGTGGCACAATGGAGATTTTGATATTTGGTTGTTTGTTTGGTGTAGATAAAAATGGTTTATGTCAGCTTGTTGCTGAATTTGTCCTGTTTTCTTGAAATTGTGCAGCATGTGCTGTTCGATGCTGGTTGTTGCTGGGCTCGCCGGCAGAGCCAAACTGGGCTCAGTGTTGGCTCAAATTAATTTAGGAAAAAGATTATGGTTTGCATTAAAATAGTTTGTCATGTGATACAAGATAATAACATTACGTTTAAGTTAGAGAAATAATTCAGAATAAATAAACATGACTTTTGCTTTCACATAGGATTGGAATGATGTTCACCCCACCTCCGTATGCAGGTTCCTTTTAACGTTCAACTTCACCGGACACTTTTTTTTTTTTTCTATGAAAAATGACACATGGAAAACTTATGCAGGTGGCGTTAAATGACCCACGAAAAGCCAAAAAGGCATTGAGATAACAGGCAAAATGGCTTAAGACATTAGGATATTATTCAGAGGACATGTGGTGAGACAAGGCAGAATAAGGCAGTGCGACTTTGAGTATTATTTAATCCAAGAAAAGCAAACACACCCAGTGTTTAAAATATGCAACCCTTATATGTTAATAATAAGATCTGGCAGTTATTAGGGTAACAAAGTAAACATTGAGCCTGTAATACCAAAATCTGAACCCTGGCACACTTTCACTTGAGTCACATTCCTCATGTGTTGAAATAGGTGGTAGTAGGTTTGATTCGTGCTTGGAAATAGTTTGTCAGTGAAGTGAACATCAAGTATTTGTGGAGATGGTATGGAGAGAGTAGTGATGATGGTGATGGTGGGGAATAGCCTGAGGATGGAGTGTTTTTCAGTAGGCAGCTCCTGATTTTATGTGACAGTAAAGGGCCTTATCTTCCAGGGCCATGATGAAGCACAACACTCTTTGATTTTTTATCTTCCAAACGTCTAACAATCTCATGCTCGAGACAGATTAGTAAGTTGAAGGTGTAAAAATGGGCTGTGCGGTTTCGGGGGAGTCAAAAACAGCTAAGAACAGGGTCTAAGGCTGTATCTGCATCATGCTGATAGCACAAAATGAAAGATTAGCTGAAATTACTCATGTTCCTATGACCTTCAGGTTCACGAAAGTCAGAAAATATGATTTGTGATTGAGAGGGAAAATGTGATTCTTCTTGTTGCCTGGTTTGATTATTTCTGTGTTCGCAAACGCAGTGTGTTGCAGACAGTAAATGGGATTAAAAGCGGATGATGTGCTAGGTTCATGCATAATCTTTGGTCGAACTTTTGCTGGCAGTTCGTTTCCATCTCTTCTAACCTTTGCCCAGAAAGTCTACTCAAAAATCATTTTACTCAGTGCTGGAGGGTAAGAAAGCATCCTGCTCATTGTCTCTGTTTTACTCAAATTTATTTCTGTTTCTCATTGCCTTGGACAGGGCATTGATCCCCTAAATAATTAGTTGGCAGTGATTTTTACCCCATTTAAAATTCATTGGAGCCAAAACCTTTCTTCATAGGTCTTTTGCTATTTCTGTGTTATCTCAATGAGTCAAACCCCCAAAGACGGAGAGTCACTGTGAGCGAGCATCAGCAGTGTTTGCAGAAAACAACAGCACCTCAAGAGGTCAGTGAATTTCACGTAACATTTGTTATTATAGCTTATCCGGTAGAATTACCTTTTTACATTTTGATCTTTAACCCTACTGAGAATGTCCTCGGGCCCTGTTGGTTAACAATCCTGTTTGCCAGCTCATTAATGTAGAATTGCTTCCCAGCGTCTTGTAAAAAGCATGTCCTTAAACAAATAACGTGGGGATATCCTTGCAGATTATATTTTCAATTATTAAATGGATCTCAAATCCTGTGCTGTTGCATCATTCACGGTTTTTCTGTTGAGATTAAGGTATGTTGGTCAGATTGCGGGTGTGGAAGCTTCCTGAGCAGCCTCGGAGTCTGCTTGGCTCATGCGACAGACTGTAAAAATGCTTTTCAGAGCTTCAAAGTAGCAGTAACCCCTGAGGTTAAAAATGCTGTTCAGTATTTCTCAGATGTTTTTTTTTTTTCTCTCTTTCTCTCTCGCTAAGGCCCTCTTAGTGTTCACATGGTGACGATGCACTGTGGTGTCTCTTGCAAGCCAGTGGACATTTCTGAAAAGAAAACAGCAATCCTGTACATTAAGAGCGTTTTAAGGTCACCTTTATTACAGTACTAAGTCACGGATCCTGCAGAATCAGGATGAGTTGCCACGTTCCACTCTCATGCCTCCTTCTTCCCGAGAGATGAAATGTGTATGGAGGTATCTGTCAGAGTACAACTAACAGGGCTGCTGTGCTTTGCTGTACTTGCGCAGCACCTCCATGTTCATTGTCTTGTGACAAACACTGGATTTATTCTACCCAAGTGAGGTACAGCTAGTCTGATTACCTCAGTGTTACACTTTGCAACGACACAATGGTGCCATTGTGAGTGGATAACGACTAATGTTTAGTGATTTCATGTTTCCGTCCAGTGATTCTCTGATGAAAATCTTGATCTGATAAATTGAACCACACATTTGAATGAGAATGGGGAATTTCAACCAGACATCTGAATCTTATTCCACAGGAGGACATTGATATTCGGAATGCATGTTTCGACAAATGTAGGATTAAATATCTGTAAAATGTCCTGCAGATACAAAGATGGTGTGAGGTTTCTTTATGCATTGGGAAGAGACAAGTACAGGCCTTTGCAGGAAATACAGTGAAGTAAGCTGCTTCATGAAGCTATACTTCAGAGCTTGTACTGAATGTGCATGAATGCTGACGTTTTGTTTCATACAATATCTGCGTATCAGCTCTCAGCTTTGCTGCATTAAAGATGTTACATGTGCGTGGGTTCAAATTTTTAGAGATTTTATGTTGAAAACAGTTGAGTGTTTAAAAACATTTTCATATTTCAGGTTAGATTAAAAAAAAAATGTTTTTTTCTCTGAAAAACATTCACATTGTTCTGCATTCTGTGATAGCTCTGCCTTTACTTCAATATGTGAAGCAATTTATTAACCCCGGTGACATTTTAATTTAGAAGTCAAAGTTCCGAGCTCTACGTAATGTCTCTCAAAATGATTAGCTTTTAATAAAACGATAAGATAAGCAACCTGTGAGCAGCGGGTGAGAGGCTACTGAACTGTCTCATTTTCCAGCAGTCTGGCCGATCAATAAATGTAACAGTGGATATAACGGGAGATTAATGGGAGATGTGACAGCAAGGGGGGTAGCAGAACAATATTGTTTGCAGATATGTGTATTGGAATATTGAAATAACAAAAAGCATTTAGGACATAGTTTTTTTTTTTTTTAATCATGAATTTACCAACACAGTTTAATTATTTAGCTGAAATGCTGAACTCTCATCTGAGCCTTTGATAAGCAGCTCAGTCTGTTTGCTCTGTGGTCAATCTGGCCTCCCTTGTTCTTTGAGGCTGTGTTCACCAGGACCCAACTGATGTATTAGTTTGCTGTAATTATCAGTCAATCACAAATATATCGGTATTAGTGTATATGTTCTGCAATATGGGCCAATATTAAAACAGTTTATTAAGGCTTGGAATGCTTGGACAAGTGATTTAAAATGATGTAATTTTGTGGTTTGTCCAGCAGCGGGTGGTCTGTTGTTTAATAACTGATGAGTGAAGTATCTACTGATGTTGAGAATTAAAAAAAAAACGTTTAAATGTAAGATATTTTGCCTCCATTACATATCTTTGTGAGAAGAATTTGAAGGCTTCTTTCAGCTATTACATATAAAATCAATACTGACCACCAGATATCTGAGTTTTCTTGCTCCCTAACACGGGTATCTGCATCTGCCCCATAAATATCGTTCGGGCCCTAGTGCTCAGTCCTGGTTCGGTGGCGTTTTCTGGGAGACTGCTTAGCCCATTTTTGTTTCCTGCTGTGTAAAGTGCTCCTGAGCTTCTGTTAGGCAGACTCATTTAGCTTGTTGGGCCGCTAGCTTCACAGCTAATTGAGTTAACAAACAAACGACAGCTACTACAGAAGAGTGCTACAGCAAAAAATAGAATGAGCAGCAGTAAGCGGTCACTCTGGTATTTGTTTAAAGCAACCTCCAACAGGTGGCCTAATTGGCCTTAAAGAATCTTAATAGTGGACTGAATTACAGTTAAATGTGACCTGTAGTGTTTTCTTGTGGTGATTAGTTGATTTAAAGTCACACTAGGCCAAATCCTAATGAGCTGGTACTTTGTCAAAACAGCTAGAGGGAGAATTCATTTCCTTGAGCCACATTGCCTTTCAATGATGTTATCAGTGGTTTGGTGTAATGCATTTGAATAAGTGAAAACCAGTTTTTCAGTCTTGTAATTTTTTTTTTTTAACTATTC
Source organism: Naso annulatus (assembly GCA_029783625.1). Lineage (NCBI taxonomy): Eukaryota > Metazoa > Chordata > Actinopteri > Acanthuriformes > Acanthuridae > Naso > Naso annulatus. The sequence continues at coordinate 24,276,202 of JAPZDX010000023.1, read as the reverse complement.
ACATAATTATCAATGCACATTAAAATTTATTTCAACCATAATCTATAATCATTACAATTTATAACCATTGATTAAGCAAATCATACAAAATGGATATCCCCAGTTTGCTTGCTAATTTAAATAGCATTACCATATTTTCCATAGAAGAGGTGAGGACACTTGATCGCCTTGGGAACCAGACTGTGGAGATCACATTCAAATAAATTGAGAATTAATTAGATCTATATATCATTGCCACAGATGTGCCACGGGACCGGACAGGATTGCAGTGGGAGTGAGCATGTGACATGGAAACTCGCAGCTGCACCTCACTGCATGTTGTGCTCTATTTTTCAGCGCGTTAACAAATGCCTATCTCCGTCACAACACCATCACATTTCCATGAAAACAGAATGAAGGGAGATTGCAGGGGATTCTCAAAAGAACCTTTACCAACAGCTTTGATTCTATGGTCCATACTATAGTTACCATAGCAACTTGTGTCCTTTTTTTTTTTACAGCAAAAATCAGGTCACATTATGGTTATGTTAGATGCGACCTTTACCTCTCTACAAACATAATAGTTGGAATCCTCCTTTCAACCTGCCACTTCTGCTTTTTCTGCCTCTCTGCTTCTTACCCTAATTGCCTGCATTCAGTCGGATATCAACATAATTCAAAAAACATGAATTTTAATCAAGGTTAAAAGCATCTTGACTAATTCACAGAGGTTGTGCCATCAAAGCAACAAGACATTTAAAAAAAAAAGGACTTGAAAAAGATCATCTGCCCCTCACTTTTTCTCTTTGTCTTCAATATGTCATCCCAGTGTGTACCTCTGCTGTTTCATCATTTAACAGATTTTGGAAAAGCCTTGACAAATGGGGGTTTATAACATAAGTGTACACCAATGATACAGAGGTAAACATGTCATATTCAGATGTATTTGTAAGAGAGCCTGCCATTTTCAGCAGATGGAGTTTTAAACTTGCATGGCTGAATACCTGCGTGACAAGTTTTGATTTCAACTGTTATTCTAACTTCAACAGAAAAGCAATCTTTTGCACAAAGGCACTGAAAGCTGTTTTTTTTTTTTTTTCTTTTAATCTGAGGCTTTACCGTTACCATCCAGTCGAACTGCACTATCAGTGCCGTCTCATATGCAGCACTGCTTCCCATACAGAATAAAACATTCGTTGGTACCTCACCTGAGTTATCTAGATTCACATTAGTTTATTTTAAGTAGTCAGTCATTTTTCAAGTGTAACATTCATGCACAAGTGGATGTTTTTAACTGTGCTGTAGAGATCAAACAAGGAGCCTTGAGACACTCCTCTCATGTGCCAGATCACATACATACTCATTAAATCTCCATTTCAGCAGAGCTTTTTTGAAGCATGTGTGTGACACGCAGAACCTGTGTAATGTTGTTTTCTGTGAAGAGGGAGGAAATCAGCTGTGTGTGTCTGTGTGTGTGCCTGTGCATGCATGTGTGCGTGTGTGTGCGTCTGCAGCAGTCTAAGATGGCCAACCTTTTCATTCCCAAACCAGCTGTGTTTATTATGTGCTCAGATGTGGAGTGGATGCTTAGAATATGCCTTATGTAGATGTGATCTGTATAACACTTTACTGTACATACCACATATTTATATTTGCAGGGATCCAAACAGTCTTTTTTTTCATATGCATCAGTTAAAATAAGCAAAGATGAGTCAACACAAAGGGGTATTACAAAGGAATATTTCTTGGTTGATGGGTTATTTAGTGTGCCAGCCACTGCCTGTAGCAAAGCAGTGTCTTGTCTTGTCAGACTGAATGGATTAATTCATAAATATTCCACAAGGAAAGAAATTGTCTAATACCTTAGAATAACAATGAGATGCCCTTTGGCAGTTTAAGGTGTTTCACTGAAAATGTGTTTCACGTGGTGATTAAAAAAAAGAAGGATCTTAATTCAAGCAATTAAGTGAATTTAAAATGCAATTTATAATGCACTTTCATATTGCGCTTTCATTTTCATTCACTGTAATGTACAGATAAGGAATTATATAGAGCACGGGCAGATGCAGCCCCACAAGCCTCTTTAGATCAAGTAAGTTCACCATATTGCATGACCTGTCTGCACTCCTCATAGACTTGGAATAAAACAGAACCTTTACAAAAGGTTTTATTCGGTTTTTGAAGGATTACGACCCCAACACGCCGGGCCCATAGTCTGCCACTGGGAGCACTTGATCTATGGCCGACCATTGACCATTGTGTTGTGTTTTTTCAGATGACACAGTTTTACCAGCTGACATACTAATTATTAATGAATACATGAATAATTGAGCTTGAAATTGAATATGACATGGTTTTGTTTAAGACTTCTGCTGTGTTGGTGTTCCGCCCTTTGACTGTTGAAACATATCAGCTCGAAACAGCTGAGTCGGGCAATCTGAGCTATCAAAGCTGGTCTCTGATGTTTTAACCCGTTTCTTAGGTGCTGATTTTTTTGTGTCAGCTGCCCCATTGCCTTATTGTCATCTAGATGGATTGAAACAGATGTAAAGTCTTTTGTGACATGGTGTCAGTAAAAATAAACTAAGGATTGGTGCAGTGTTAGTTTATGCTTTATTTTGCAGAAATATATTTTCTCAAAAAAAACCCGACCCAGAGCTACAAATGGCAAAGCTGTACATTCATGTGGTCTAGCTTTTGCTGTAAAGCATGTGCATGAATGTTTAAAAAGCATACCATTGCTGGAAAGATGGTCTATCTTAAAACTGGGCTTTCTAAGAAGCAGAGGGATGCAAATAGTTTTGAAATTGATCCTGCATGACCAGAGAAAACACAACCACAATGCAATGCACCGCACTGAACCAAGAAACTATTCTGCTGGTGAACAAAATCCTGCAAGTTGGGCAGTGCTTGTTCTTTGGTTTGCTGGTTTGAAACATATAACAATATAGCAGCTGGCTGGTTGCAAATTATCTTGTTTTTTAATTAAAAAGTACACTATAGCTTGTTTCTTAAAAAGGCACGTCAGGAGAGAATTAGGCTATGTTCAGATTTGATCAGCACAGACTTGTTTTACTGTATGACTGTATCTTAGTTTGAGTGAAAGAGAGTGGTGTTCTTCTATATAAATATATTCAGGCCCGAATTACCATTTGCTGAAAATTGGACTATTGCAGATACGTGGTATTGACGTATATGTTCTCTGATATGTACTGATATTAAAACTGTTTTTGAAGATTGCTGTATATAT
>JAPZDX010000023.1:24256204-24266656 GCA_029783625.1 Naso annulatus | reverse complement strand
CATGTAAACATGACATTGAATGTAAAATGAGTAATTCCTGTTGCAACGGCTCAGAAATGAGGCTGTTGCTGGAAATTATTTTTAGATTTTGCTTTTAGAAGAATGTAGTACTGTATATGTTCTGCATTAATGCAGGACTCACACAGGTCTGTCTGGTCCCAATGCAGTTTTGAGTGGCGTGGGTCTGTCTTAAAAGCTGTGGGCAATGACTTTAGAATGCTTTGGGTAAAATGAAAAAATAATGAATGTAGTTGACATGGAGACTGGGGGATGTTTAATTGATAAGCTGAACCCCAGTTGGACATAAGTAGAATACAGAGATGATGGGAAAAAGCAAAAATATGTATAACATTTCTAAACCCCGTTCTACCTTAATAATGTATAACCTTTTCAAGAAATGAATGACACCTCAAGTTAATTTCACATCTGGCTGTTTGCCTCGGAATGACTTTACAATTACTTTGGTTGCATTAAATTTCCTGGGAGCTCATTTCTGATCCGGGCACAGTCACGGAGTCTATAGGCCACAGCTTAGTGAACAGTGATGAAAATCTAAAATACAGAGCAAAGCACATTGTGTTAATGTGCAGCAGACAAAACCTAATTAAATCAAAATTAAAATAAGGTGAAAATTGCCACTGCTTTCAAATTAGCTGTATTGGATGCAATTGTCAACTGCTTCTACACCTTTGATGATTTTTATAGATGCTGTTACCTCAACCTCAGGCTGCATGCTGTTTCTAGGCAGGTAGCTCATCAAGATGAGTGACAGGTGAAGGAATGAAAACTTAACCAGGTGAGGGGGTTAATAGTGGGACATATAGTTGGCCTACACTGCCTGCCTAAGAGCGTATAATTGCACACTGTAGCTATAATTCTATTTTTAACCCTTTTAAAGTCCTGCACAGATGTTGTTTTCCCGTATACTCACGTACTTAATAGCTAAAATCGAAGTAATTCGGCTGGCCACTGTGTAGTTCAGATGGCACAAAAGGAGGTAAAGCTTCTCAAGGGCCAAACTACAGAGTTTACTTCACCCAGATTTTTACTGCCAACACCGGAGAGGGTTGAAGGCCAATTATGAAAGGCCCATTTCTCAAACATGCACCATCATCCCCTCTTGCACCTGGTTCCTGTTACTCGTTTTTGAGAGTTTGCTGTAGCTTTAACATGCCTTAGCTAAAGGCTAATCTAGAGAGGATGTCCTATTAACGGAGGGCCTGTTTTGGTCAAAGGAGTGAAACTGTGGTGAGAGTAAATCCCTGTATTATCGTGTTTTAACTTCATCCCTCTGCACTCGGATTAAAACCTCCAGTGTGTGTAACGAGACTCATTCTAAAGAGCTTAGTAGTGTGTATAAGCTGGAATGCACCATGTCTGAGTAATGTTTGTTGTCTTAAAATATTTAAAATACTTAAGTAAAGCACTCAAAAAACAAAACACACAACTCTTTGCTGCTAGAATGTATCTGGACATAATTGTCTCAAAATATTGTACTTGTAGTTCAGTGCACATCACGACACTTTTATTTAAGGTCGAATAAATTACAAAGCTTTTAAAACATGATAGGTAACAAATGTAAACACACACACAAAAAACACACTAAACACTACATCTACCACTACTGATTACCCATAAATTAAATATGACCAATTATGACTCATCACCATTTTGATTTTTTGGTATGTATTTGTTTTGTTTAACACGTCTTAAGGAGTAAATACAATCCAGCTCATTTGAACTGGATGACATGTACAGTTGTCTTGCCCTTTTACAAATGGATGTGTGTGTGTGTGTGTGTGTGTGTGTGTGTGTGGGAGGGAATAGAGAGACCCTGCATGACCAGGACAAAATGTTACCATTAACACAAGAGCCGCAAGGACATTTTGACCACTTTCACATTTTATTGTCATGTAACTTTGTTGAAATGAAAATTACAGCGCTGTTGGTTCTGGACTTCTCCTAAGAATGTCTGCATTTCTTTTTAAATAGTAAACAACATGTGATCATTTCCACCCGTTTCAGCCACAGGCGGTCATAATGACTGCCCAGATTACACCAAGGTTAAATTGATTCATTCTTGTCCCTCAAAGCAGCTCAGCATGCGACAGCGCAGCAGAGCAAGGCTCACCTGCATCAACCGGGAGCGATCGTCCTTAATCTCTGATGAAATTGGGCGTTTTCTCTTCCTCCTTTGCATATCTTCAGGTGTTATTTTATTTTTTAAAAAAGATATTCTAACATAAAAAATGCATTTCTCTTTATATTGGGTATTTATCATGAGAGAGAATAAAATTTAGAATCTGGCGGTCAAAATGACCACTCACAGCCGCTCTTGTAGGTATGGAACTCAGGCCCCCCTTGTGTTAAAAGGAGCTTTAAGGTATGTTTGCTCTTTGGCTCTTCAAATGAACTCACAAAGCATGTGGTGCTTCTACTCTCTGTGAGGTTTGTCTCAGGTCTGTGTCTGTCTAGATAGGCTAATTGACCTGGGTATAATATTAGTCATACAGTTCCAGTCATATAATGCCTTGCAGTGTATTAGATTTCCACTTAAAAAAATCTGATATTTATAATAGTAGATCAAATGCTAACAGGGATTCATGCAAATTATCTGTAATATATGCCCATGTCTTCAAGTGTTCATGACACAATATATCAATTAGAACGTGCAGCAGAGATAAGTATCACGGAGCGCTGAAGTGTCATTCACTTGCTGCCTCTCCCATATGTTGAAGTGATGCTGGAGAGAAGGCAGATGTTTGATCATGCTGATATTTCCCTGTGCTAATTTCATTGGTAACACTACAGATGTTGCTAGAGCTACATGCTATGCCTGTCATTACTACTACTGTTTACTACTTCCCCTTACACTTATTATTTTCATTTGCACAAATTGGTGGAGTTGGTGAGAGTGGTGTGTAAGAAGTGGTAAGAAAATTTAAGAATGAAAAAGCCACTGATGGTCACTTGTATTGAGATGTCTCTTTGAATGAAAGAAGTGATCGATTGTTTCCCTGATCCAACATAGGAAACAAATCCCTTGTTCTCATGACAAAAGCAAAATTGCAGAGATGGTTAGATAGAAATATGTGTCTGACAGTGAATAGAGTCGGTCCTACTTTCCAAAATCTCCCAAGCTAAATATTCAGAACTTTTGGTTTTATGAGGTACTAAAATTAGTGAGAACAGGGTCTTGGTCGAACTTATTTTATTCTGCAAACACTGCAGAGATGCTCAGTCAGAGGGATTGCTGGATTTCTGTGGGAAGGGATGTGCTACAACCTCCAGTTACAAAGTAGAGGCTGATGTGGAAGCTGTTCAGTCCAACATGTACCCGGGGCTTTGTGTGACATCCACAGTGACAACAAGCCGACTTATGCAGCCAAGAATAAAGTGAAGTGTTGAAAAGAAGGGACAGAGAGGGCTGCCTTCTCCTGAAGTGATTTGTGCAATGTAATGTATGCACTAGGCTTCAGCTTTACTCTCCTGCCATTGTTTATATTCTATTTTTATGCTGCTGTATGCGTGTGAGAGTAAAAGAAGGCCATAGCGAGGTGAAGAGGGTGAGAAGAACCTCCTTTTTTTCAAAAAGGGAGCAGTTTTCAGCAGCCTGTGCAGACAGCTGTCTAGACAGCAGACCTTCAGCTCTTTAATGCCTTGCATCGGTGAGCAGAGACAGTTAAAGCAAAGAAATAGCCAAATAGAGTGCGACCCCCCATTTCTACTTTTTTCCAGTCTTAGAGGAAAGGCTTAAATTTACTGAGAAGGGTGGCAGATTACATATAGTAAACAGCCGGCGAAAACAAAGCAGAAAACAGCTTACATTACGAGGAGGAAAACGGCTCATCATGTTTGTTTATCTCCGCCCCTCTTTCTTCCTGTTTTGCTTTCTCTCCGTCTCTAAATAACAGATAGCCTTATTGCTTAGTCACTAATTATTTAACCCACTGGTATTTCTGCTGGTGTGTCCTGTGAGAACGGGAAGCAAATGAGGTGAAGCAAAGACAAGGAGGCATAAATGATGAATGTGAGACGACTCCTGCTGGATCTAGACATGCTTCCCTCAACCCTCAGAGCTGTCTGTGCCACTGCATTAATGATCTAAATGACAGACACCTTAAATGAGGACGAGCGAGCCAGTGGTGAGATAAGAGGGAGGGAGAGAGAGAGAGAGAGGGATAAAGGAGGGAACATTCAAACACTTTAACAAAGAGACTGAAAATATGAGACAAATGGAGACGTACTGCTGGTGGTGAAGGAGAACAACAAAGTCAGCGATCTTACTCTCTCTTTGTATACTGTTGGCTTGCACTTTAGAAATGTATCCAGTCATTGTTCTGCAAAAACAACAAGTACAGGTAAAATGTTTTACACATTTCCCTCTGAATATTAGTTTTTAAAGCAAAATTTAAGAGGACAGCAGAAACTATCAGTAAAGCTTTTGTTTGGAATAAATTGCATTGTTCATGTTTCGATCTTTGAGTACAGTCAATAATGTCTTGATTATTTCTTATTGGTGCTTAAACGCAAAAAGTTCCTCAAATTTGATTTGACTGTTTGAGAGAAGCCAGTGGGATTTTTATATGGGCCCTGTTGTGAAGTTTTCTCCCAGTCAGGGGTCTCACTAGCAGGTATAAAGAGGTTAATCAAGTATTAAGATTTAATGTGCAAGGGTTGTTCAAATTCAGAAAAACTTAGCAGCAATAAGACTGCTTCAACTCCGATGTGAAATGAATCCAACCACAGGTTAAAGTTATAGACTTTTAAAAATGACTGGTTTTGGTTTGTATGGAAATAGTATGAGAATATGCTCAAGTGTCTTGGTATAAAAAAACAAACAAATCAATCAGTTAAAGGTCCACCTTAAATGTTGTATTGGACACCCTGTTGTGTTGAAATGTTTTATGCATTATTAACATATAAATCCTTATGAAATAAACTTTTTCCTAAAATAAAGTTACAACACCATCCATGCCTGACGACTTTGAAGAGGCATAAAAGTTTGCCAGTAACAGCGCCAAAGCAAAAAGTGATTGAAATTTTGTAAAGGATTTTTTTTCTTTGGAAAGCATGACAAAAGCATAATAATTTCATTTATGCAATGGCAAAAGAATTGGCAAAATAAATGAAAAACTGCCACAAACCATGTTCGGATTCTGTTTTCGGCCAAGTGTTTCATTGTTTTGGGATTCAGCCACAAAGTTTCATTTTGGTGCATCACCAATAAGTAGATGACTAATGTAGGGAATACAGCAGCAGTAACGTATTCGTCAGACTGCAAACCTAAGAACTGCGTTACTGTTTACAAACTAGTCACAAGCCACATCCTCAGGGGCTGAAAAATGAAGCCAACATTAAAGTGCCAAAAGCTGCAGTTCTTGAACTGGCTCCAAAAGCCAATCCCTATGGAGTCCCACATTAAAATATCATCTTTACAGCAGAATAAACATGTTTGCAACATGGTCAAAAAATGGTTTTGGTCTCCACAGTTATCCCCCATCCTTCAGCTCGTCCATGACAACTGTACGGAATGTGGATTTTTATTTCACTTACTTGCTTAAATACCATTAAGGCTTTAAGTCAAGCATGATTAAGGGAATGGCAGCTCTGAGTGACAATATCTAACAGCTGCCTGATAGGCATCACACAGTCAGTGGTGGCAATTTGTATCCTCACTAGTTTTTCCCTCGAATCCCAATAGAGACTTCTGGCTCTAAAAAAAAAAACCAAGATTAAACAGACCAATGTGTGATGTCAAAGTGACTCTGTCCATTATTTATTAAACAGTCCGTGCCTGCAATCACAGTGTGTTCAGAGCATTTATGTGTCCGTTTGATACTCTTTATCTGTGCAACTCTTTTAACCATTCTTTTCTGATGGTTAGGAAAAAATCTGAAACAATAACACGTTTTTCACATACTGTCACTAATTTCCATTCCAAGAATAAATTTTAATTTAGTGACAGTTAATTTACAGCCCATTTCATAGCCTAGTTATCGCTGACGATTAAATGGGATGTGTTTTATTTTTCTCCCAGCACAAGACCTGCAACAGTTTTGTTGAACAAAGGGAACTTTTCAGATCTGGTTTTATACTATTTATGTAACGCAGCATTCCTGCCTTGAACAGGTTGTAAAGAAGTGGCTATAGACTGCAGGCAGGTGAGGAGTGTGTCATTGCCCAGGAATGAATAAGAACTAACATTGTAACACTCACATTGCCAGTATTAGATATTTGTAAATGGTGTTCTGAATGATATTATATTTCGCTGCAAGCACTATAAATAACAAGAAATACAGGCTCGGTTCACTTCACACTAAATAACTGCAGAGGTAACAAAAACTGCTGTTCACTGTAAAAGTATGTTCTGCACAACGGGGTCACGAAAACAGACCTAACCTATTTTTCTTTTTTTATTTATTTTGCATGATGAAGTTGAGTGGGGTCACTCTCTGTGATCCATCCTTTGTAATACAAAATGCTCATGTATCATTTAGTGAGATGTGTTCAGTGATTTGGGATGACAGAGGCAGAGTTCTGCTGTGTTACTCTGGATTTATGTGATTACCAGAGGTTTATCCTCCCACAAATTGATGTTTTCTCCTTCTGTTTGTAGCCGCAGCTTTAATGACGGAGGAGACCTGCTAACACTCGCGCAGAAGGGACCCTCCTCAACAAGTATGGGGTCACCATGGAAACCATTTCTCCTCCTGTCTGTCATCAGTGGCCTTTCAGGTAAGAAATTCAAAAGGAAATGTTCAGATATTATAGTAAGAAATAGCTGTACAGAAAAATCTACTTAAGCACTGATATTAGAAAAAGTGGGACAGCGCCCAATGAAATCTTCTGTAACGACACTGCAGTTGTAAATGTGACACAGCTGGGAGAATGATCATTTATAGATGTGAGAGGGGGGTTGTATCTTTTTCATACTTGGAGAGGATGAATACACATCTTTGAAATGATGAATTTTGCTCGTAAATCTGTGAAGAAGTTAAGATGCCATGGCTCATTGAGCATTTCCATTCTGTAAGGCTTTAGAGTCTCGGATATTTGACAGGGTTTTCCACACCTCTCCAGTCAAGGTCTGCTGTGCCTGTAAACAGCTGAAATTGCAGCGAAAGCATCAGCCAGAGTTAAGGCGACAGCACAACTTCAGCTCCAGAGTCCTGTATGCATGACATCATCAGTACAGAAGGGTTTATTGGCATGACAAAAAATACATTTTAAACACTTTATTATAAAAAAGATGACACAAAGCACCCATTTAAATCTATTTTTCTTTGGTGCTTCAATTTCCCGACAGGAGTTTAAACTTAACATGGCAGGGCTCTTCTCCACTGAGTTTAGTTTACTTAATAATAACTATAACAACAACAAAAACAATAATGCATTTTATTTATAAAGCTCTTTTCCGGATACTCAAAGGCACTCAGTAAAAAAGAAAAGAAGACTGCTCACCAAAAATATGAATAAAAATAATAGTGATTACACACAAATATATGAAACACATACTCTCAAAACAGGTAAAAAGTAGTTGTAAAAAGCTGAGTATTTATCTGTGTTTAAAACATTTCAGTCTCTGAAGTGAGGAGAGAGTTGCAGAGGAAGCGGGGCAGCTATAGAGAGGGCTGTGTTGCCCCAGGTCTGGTGCTTGGTCCTGCGTGGTGGAGACAGAAGTTTGGCATCAGAGGAGCGGAGGCTTCAAGAGGGAGTGTGGTGGTGAAGCAGGTCAGTGAGGTAGGAGGGGGCCTGGTTATGGAGGGCTCTGTCAGTGAGGAGGAATACTTTGAAGTGATCTGTCGTGGGACAGGAAGCCAGTGGAGGCTCTGGAGGACAGGGGTGATGTGGTCATGGAAGAGGGTGAGTGGGCGAGCAGCAGAGTTCTGAATGTGCTGGAGTTTATTTAGGTTTTTGGATGATGCCATAAAGGATGCTACAGCAGCAGCCAATTCTGGGCGTGATGGAAGAATCAGAGGTTCAGCAGCAGAAAAGGAAAGTGATGGGTAAGGATGAACAATGGTGATTGGATTGACATGATGTTATCGTTTACTGGTGTAATTGGCAGTAAATGAACAGTTTTAAGTTGGAGCTGAAGTGTATCCCTCAGTCAGTCTAGTGCAGTCTAACGGATTCCACACGTTTAATGGTTCAGTCGACCCACCTGAGCAGTTCGTGTGGTCTGTGGCTATGACACGGCAAGTTTCAGACTTAAAGTCTGGTCTGTGGGTCATTGCCTTGACCCAAGTTTGAGGTTGAATTCACCAGACTCAAGTCTTTGCTCTCATGTCCCAAGTCAAGTCCTATGTGAAGACAGGCAAGCCTCGAGTCAAGTCCAAAGTCCTAAACTTTGAATTTCGAGTCTTAAACAAGTCATTAGCACTCCTCTAATCTACTAAATTTACACAAACGGTGAACCCTTTTTAAAAATTTTTTGTTTACTTCTTAAAGTCACGGTAAGACAAGAAGACAACTTAACCCAGTTCTTCATGGTTTGTTCTTTAACTTGACTGGATGTTGTCTGATGCTTCAAACAAAGTAGATTCTTGTGGAAAAGTGTCGACTTGTTTGGAATGAATATAGTTAACGTTAGTTTATTTAGGAAATGAAGGGAAATACAGTGATTCATGGCACACTTTTTAAATAACATACATTTAAATCTCAAGTATTTTCAAGTCAAAAGGCTCGAGTCCAAGTGAAGTCATGACTCACTGGTGTTAAAGTCTTTCATGATGTCTGAAGTCAGTAAATTTGTGACTTGAGTCTGACTCGAGTCAAAGTCATGTGACTCAAGTCCTCACCTGGAATTCGCTAACGCTCACAAACCAGTGGTCACAGAAACACGTTTATGAAACGGATAGTTCCAGTCCTTGATTCTGATTGACTAAGCCACGTTTGAACCCGTCGTAAAATACTCTTCAAACACACAGCTGTAACCGCATCACAATAGCATAACTGTGCCAGACAAATTGTTTTAAATTGTGATTTTTTTGCTGTTAATTTTGATTTACTGGATAGGCTAAGTCTGGATGAGTGGTGGAAAGAAAGTATGGAGGACAAAGATAAAAAAAGAAAGGAGATTTGTGGAAAGTTAGTGAGAGAGACACTCAACCTCGATCGTTAAATATTGAAACAAACAGTGTGGTCCGTTTGCTGTTTTCGGACCTGAGATGCCAAGACCGATCTGGCCTATTGATTTTAATCAGTCAGTGCCCTTACTATGATGAGAGAAGTAACATTAGCCGCAGCAGAGACTCAGCTTGCTATGCTGAGTCTCAGATGTTGTCAGCCCACAGCCTTAGAAAGATTTCCACCAACAGCTCCTGTTCTTCCCCACATGTGATAGTCACAAAAACAGTGCTTGTCCTGTTGCCACGGTTGTTGTCTGCAGGTACAGAACAATCAGGTTGTCTTTGTTTGTATGTTTTGTTTTGTCTTTTGTTTGCCAGAGCCTAAAGTTTCTCTCAAAACAAAATAGCCCTGGGCATGTCAGGAATAAAACAGCGCTGTAGAGCTGAAGGAAGGTTATAACATAGCTAGGACCACTTCAACAATCAACGGCAAAATCCAGATAATTTCTGATAATCACCCCAGATGAATGTTATTAATCACGCCATCTTTAAGCAGGCTTTGGGTCTGTGTTGCTGTATGTGGTTTTTCTGTGCTGCTGCATCTAGCCAAGGTGCTGCGTCTCTGTGTTGCTAGGCAACCATTCAGCTAAATATTTCTGAGGAACTACATTGCTGAATGAAAGAATGATTATTTGCTATGCATTAATTACTGCATATTTTGTTGCTGTGTGTTTATTTTATGAAACCTTGCCAGGTATAAGTAGTAACCTTTTTATAAAAGTAAACAAACCTGCGAGGCCGTGATTTACCGTGATTTTAGAGCAGCTAAGGGGTTTTTCTAGCAACGCCCCTCAGCTGCTCCAAAATCACCCTAAATCAAAGAATATTTACTCACCAAAGTTACAGCTTGCACCTGCTTCATGGCCATTACTGTGCAGCACTCAGTTAATGTACAACAGAACAGTGTTTAAACTTTATGATCACGCCTCAAAAAGTGCATAAAGTCTATGCAAAGGAAAGACAATAAGAACTAGAATCAAGCTTAAGTTATTCATTATAATTGTCTTCTTTTGTATAATCTCTTAACATTTTCACATTGCTGCTACTTGACTCCGTGAGTTTGAAGATACTGACCTTGGTGATCGCAGGACTATTTCTGTTTGACATATTGTGCGAATTTCAAAGACTCTTTATAACCAAACTCAAAATTTTATTGGCATTTTAAAGGGTAGTAATTAGTTTCTATGGGAACTGCTTTGAAGGCAAAAGTTTAAAAATGATTAATTCCTTAGATTGTGGTTCTTAAGGTGTTTTAGATTCAAGAGAATGTAAAAAGGTTTTTGTTTTCACATTCATCCTAACACCTTTGTTACTGAAT
>JAPZDX010000023.1:24144039-24157887 GCA_029783625.1 Naso annulatus | reverse complement strand
GCCAGTTTTAAAACCTAAGGCACGTCACTTGTTTCAACAGCCAGTCAGCTTGTAGCAACATCACCTGTCACTAAAAAGTGCAGTGTAAAGCAGCCAATAAGAACATGTGCTCTCTGAAATTACCCGTGATTTGCCAAAAAGTGCTCATCACGGTCTTTATTTTCGAAAGTCTGAATACAGAGTCAAGGAGAGGTGCAGACGTCTAGTCTTCTTATGACCACCTGAGTTACAACATGTGGAAAGGCTACTGTGGAATTTTGCCCGATGACACCAAATATAAACTGCCTACCCCAGCTTTAATTTACAGTCGTGTGCCTTAGATTAGAACGTCCAGTTCATCTGTCAGACTATGAGATTATCATCTGAATGTCATGTCCATGTCCAGAATCATCAGTGAAACAGGGAGAAGTCCAGCCTGTTCTCATACGGAGGAGACTGCACTGCTACTGGCTACTTAAAATCTCAACTCCAGTCATAAAAAGCTTGCTAATCTGGTGAGAGTGGTGACAGTTTGATGACATTTGATTACACTAGCTTGATGTGCATTTGTGTTAATTATTGCAAACTTTTTAAAACTCCACCTGACAAACAGATTAAAGCTTAAAATTCCATCAGTATATCGACATTACTAAACTAAACTTGTATTGTTTGTATTGTCTGATTAACTATTCTTGGCCTGAGATAAGAGCATTTTGTGTCTGCTGTGTGTTCTGCTGCTGCTGAATTCACTTTGTGTTTATGGTTTGAATTTTCAGTCACTGGTTCAGGGGTTTGCCTACATCTATTGCAGACTTTGACTCTGAAAACTGTCAGGCCTGACTTTGACTGGCACCCTGGCATTAAAATCTGACATTGCAAAATGTTAATGTTACAATTAGTAGTATGCAGCGGGGGATAATGGGAATTCAACCATAGAGGTATTTTGTAATGGAATTAAATGTAACCTGTAAAGCACCTGGGTGGAGCAATTTGTGTGTGAGTGGGTCCTTGTTTGTTTGTCTCATGCACATGCAGGAGGAAGTATGCGCACGCAGCATCCTCGCAGTAATGCACCAGAGAAATGTAGAAAAGTATGATGAAACAACAGCAGCCTGCAAGCTAGTAAACAAGGAAGGAACGATCTGGGATTTTAAATGACATGTAAAACAATTCTTTCACTGTGGAGCATTAATATATGCATTTAATTTTGAGGTAAGCCTAGTTCTAGGCTAGTATTGTCGACCATACTGATCAGTGTGACCTGGGACTCAGGCTGATATACTTTTAGAATTAAATGTTCCTTAAAAACTGAGGCTACAATTTGTTGCGTTTTTTTAGTTCAAAGCTCAGATTTAAATTTCTGTTTAAAAAGTTTTTGTTTTACATTTGTCACCAATCAGGACGTCAGGGAATGCAGGGCAAACAAGGTCACGTCCACGGTCAAAGTTTGATCATGATTTTACTTCTCTCAGAACAGAAAAGATGTCGTCATAGCTGCTTTTCCTTTTTTTTTTTATAGGTAACCACTTTCCTGGTAAAAATGAGGCTTGCTAAGTTATTTTTAGTTGTGCAGTTGGACCTTGTGAGCTTAATATTTGGTGCATGTGTGACATGACACAAACACTTCTCAGAGGTTTCCTGTGGGCTGTTAATTGTTATGCATCAGTCCAGCTTGTTATTATTCAGTTTTGGGGGTATTTTTCAGATCTTAATTGCAAGTGGATCTGAAGGTAATACCTAATGTTTTATTCATTGCTTTTAGATTTAGATGAATCAAAGTCTCATCAGTTCCTCTAATGCACTGGTGTCTTCCCGGATTGAACTGTTCTGACCTGTCGCTAAGATCTCGCTGCAGCCCCCATCCTCCATTTTCCATGGAGGAAGAAGAGAAAGGTAAATGCTGGATTTATCCTTGGTCTGGAGCCCGCCTGTGCAAGGGAGCATCCAGTTCATCGCTTGGCCTTTTACAGCTTCATTGCCTACTTTACAGTAAAGCCAGGTGCAGCGAACCTTTCATGGGGCTGACATATTACCTGATTTAAAGATTCCCTGGGTGGCAGGGCCACCGTAAAACCTGGATCAGTTCAGGCAATCTGAGGGTTCCTTCAAAGTGAAACAAAGTTATAAAACAGTAAAGAGGCCACACTGTCCTCGTCTCCCTTCTTCTTTTTTACCATACTTCTCCAAGTTTAAATTGGCTGGATTAGCGAAAAGCCCCATATTTGCCCATGTCAGACTCAGCAGTAGAAGATATCTGAGAATTTCCATGACTGACAGAATAAAGTTAAAGACCTTTCAAACTGGCTTAAAAAGTAGTTGTGCTCATATTTTTGCTTGACTGAAAAACGCCTGATATTCTACATGGAATTTGCCCCAGTGTGAAAGGTAACAACAGCTGTTTCAGGGCCAGCCCAAGCCTTTATGAGGTCCTAAGTTCAGTTTGATTTGGGGGGCCCCCCACATCCACCAATATGACTGACTGTTGTCTACTGGTCATTCAGTTGTAAATTCATTAACCTATTCAATTGGTGTTATTACAAATTCAATTGTTAAACTGGGAGTGAGCACCCGGTGTTTTAGCCAGACTTTCATCCACAGGGGCACTCGGATAAAGAATGGACATGGAAGCAGATAATAGTTTTGCAACTTGGAGAGTAGGCAGTCTCTTAATTACTATTTGGCAAAGTCAGCAGCTTTCTCTAATTCTGCACAGTTGTAGCTTTGTTGCTTGGTTCACACTAATGTCAGCCTGCATGTCTTTACCTCCCTTTGGTTTTCAAGTTTGAATGGTGGTAAATTCAGTAACTAGAAGGGTCTGATGTTGATTTCCAATTTAATATTCAAAGTGATGTAGTACAAAGTTGCATACTGAACGTGGTGTAGGTTTTTTGCATTCTAACATATCATAAACATAATATAATTACTATATCATCAAACAAAAGACAAAAAAGATTAATAAAAATCAGATACTCTTGGGGGCCCCCTGCTGGTCACAGGGCCATAAGAAGGCACTTAGTGCACTTATGCCTTGTGCTGGCTCTCCTTTTAATGCTTATTCACCACAGCAGCAACTCCGTGATGCTGACTGCTCACCAAGTCTTTTGTTGAGAATGATGCTCGGAGAGCATTTCAGAAAAACAACA
This sequence comes from Naso annulatus, assembly GCA_029783625.1. NCBI lineage: Eukaryota > Metazoa > Chordata > Actinopteri > Acanthuriformes > Acanthuridae > Naso > Naso annulatus. The sequence goes on along the minus strand of JAPZDX010000023.1, from coordinate 24,154,765 downwards.
GTGTGCGTGCACTCTGTTCACAGTGATTTTAATTAGCCAGCAAGATTCCTTAGAGCTAGGATTGATTGTTAAAAGATGAACAAACTTAGTTACCCAGTATCATATTGTTCATAAGAACTGTAAACTGACAAGACAATGAAGGAAAGAAAGGACTGTGAAATCAGTAAATGTCTGTATATCATTATTTTATTGTATAGAAAAGGCAAAGCTGAAAAGGGCAAAGAAAGAAAGATGTGATTTGACAGAAAGCTGGAAGCATTAGTGAGCCCACATATAGAGTAAAACATGCTCGACACAGGTGGGAAAGTCATTAATGTGTGTATAACAGTAGCAGATTCTAGTTCAAATTCAAGGGTCTGCTTTGTGGATACTGCTTGTCGTGCTTATCCTTATGAAGAGTGGCTTAATTTAAAATGAAATACAACATTTAACCACGAAAAAAGTCTGTACATTATCATTACTATATCAATCATTTAAAGGTTCAGTTAACACAAAGTGAAAAAAACAAAAACAAAAAATGAACAAACAAACAAACAAAAAAACCTGTTCATTTTTAACCTGATGTATTGACTATTTGTAATTTTGACACAAAGAAAGCACAAGTTAAAAAGACTGTAAATAACATTGTCCATAGGCTCTTTTTAGTGTCACAGCTACACACAAAAATCATGTCATAACAATGTGGACATATTGTCAGCTTAAAAATAAATGAAAACGAAGAAGGCTGTCAAATAAAAACAATTAAAAACGACTGAATTGGTCCATGCAAAAGACAACAGTCCATGCAGCCAGTTTTGGGCTTATGTGCCAAAGTTTTTAGAAAGCTGTCTTTCTGCTTCCGCCTCAATACGATGTAGGAAAACTTTGCTTCTGAAGCCTGGTATTCAAAACTTTAACTTTTTTCCCCCAACAACATCAGTGGCTCTGGATAATCCACTGACCTTCATGAGAACAATTTTCACTGGAACTTCTTTCTGAAGAAGAAATAATCCCTGTGAACACGGTTTCTGCAAAGATACACCGATGTGGAGATTCTTAAATGTAATTCTTCATTGCCCACAGGAACACAGATAAAATTACCCTCACTGGATTGGGATGGCAGCAGAAGATTTATAGATTGCAGTCTCTATAAAACAGAAAACTTCAGCAAACTCTAAAGTACCATTTAGATGAACCTACCTTTTGAAAGTTTACAACTCTGATTCCAAACTTTACTCTTTTGCACCAGTGGACTGCTCCAGAGTTTGAACGAAGTGGCCAGAGCAGGTCATGTCAGTGTACATCTCAAATGCCCTGCAGTCAACCGACATCTAAAGGTTGGATGCAACAATGATACTTGCAGAATCAATGCTAGCATCGTTACCATACTGACTACCAATATGCTCAGGGCTTAAATCATTCACCTCTGATGTCTTACACAAGTTGTTGTCAGTGTGTCGTACCTGTATGACACTTGCACGCCATCAAAGCCCAACAGTGACTCCAGGTGAAGTCACAGTCGAGCTACAACATCCTCCCTGACTGTTGAGTGAAAACAGGCGTACACATGTGCAGCAGAATCAATATATAAGGAGATTGCAGCTGTTAAGTAAGAGCATGATGAATGGGACAGACCTGAAGGTGATTGAGCATGTCTGCTCTGATGGTGGTGCATTTAAATTGGACTGTGCATGTAAATGTTTTCCCTTAATTGGTAGCCAGAAGAGGTTTATCACCCGAGGTGAATACAGATCTGCAACACCGGCAACTGAAAAGAAATTAAATTCAGATTTAATGAGCTGTAGGCTGGAAATCTGGGTTTACGCTCATAGGTTGAGCAGAGAGCCACTTCTCTTTGTACTGAGATGTCGAGATTTTCCCTTTTTTTTTTAAACACTGGTGATTAATGTCCTATGTTTGACCTTATTGACTTAAAGCTCAAAAGAGGAAATTGCTCTCAAGAGCGATGCACTTTACCCTTCAGTCAGACCAGTGTGTCACATGTGCAGATTCTATTTCCCTTGATGGTAGATTAGTCAGACTTATTTTTCTGTGCAGAGGAAAACAGAAAACAGAACCCAAATTAATTATGAAAATGCACGACAAACAGCTGAGATGGGCCACAGATGGCAGCGCTGTCGGTTCAGGTGGACTGGACATTACAACGTCTTTACTGTTGAGAGGACGTCCTGATTAATGTCTCGGAGACCAGTCAGCATGTTAGACAGCCCTTTTATGGATGTGACAAAGCATAGGCGAAAATACACGACAGGAAGGAGGGAAGCGAGGTAAAGATCTGAAAACAAAGCAGATGCCCAAACTGAGAGAATTACAATAAATCATCAAGTAACAGTGGGTGCTGCCGCAGTCATTGTCTCCACACATCACAGCGTGCAAACTCCCCACTGCAAATGAGATGCCTCTCATTTTAGAATGGCCACGCGCACGTTTGATGCTGCACATGAGAGGATAAGCACATTGTTGAGCGGCCATTTATCCATTAACAACTGAGAATTCTTATCAGGGCTGGGAAAAAACAATTTGACTGTACAAAGAAAAGTGATTTATGGATATCCCCTTTGTGTTAGTAAAATCTAAATGTGATATAGCAGTTGAAATAAAATTATTGTAAAGGCACTGCATGGCAGCACCAACGACACCCTCATGTACTGATAGATGACTGTAATAAAGTGCAGCCTTAATGTGGCATTTTTCAACCTATGTTGAAGATCCTGGAGGTTATAAATAAAACTGAGGTTTTGCACGAACATATTGACCATTTATCCAACAAAAACAGAACCACTAAAATCAATCGGGCCACTGATATGTTTACTGTATCGTGCTATGGCGCAAAATCAATGTAATATGAGTTTCTAAATATCCTGCTGGATGTCTTAACTTGTGCAATTGGATAATCTTCTGAGATTTCCTTTGGGTTTCCTTTGGAGCAGCTGTTTTAAGTGGTTCAGTGACAGGGCTTTCCACACCATGGCAGCAACTGTGTGATTACTGCGCACTCTTCAGAGGCTCCGTGTTGCCTGCTAGACTGCTGGAGCTAATCTCAGTTTAGCATTTCCACACAAAAGCTGTCTTTGTGGGTACTCAAACAAAGGCAAACCAGAAGAAGTCTCAGATCAAGCCGTTTGTGAAAACAACGACATGCAGCTTCCAGTTTCAATCTTTTTGAAGCGTCAGTTTGTACATGTAAGCCGCAGCTCAAGTGGTCTCCCACTGGACTGTCCCAGAGGCTTTGATCCTTTGGTGTGAACACTGACATGTTTATGAGTCATTTTGTGCAGCCAGCAGTGACAGCCACGTCTACAGTTAAGCACAATACAGGCTTTGAATGGGAAAAACTCAAATGATTTTGAAAAAAAGTGAGAGAGACCAACACCTTGCACGCATACAAAGAGGTAATTCTTTTTAATTTGTTTAAATGATGATTCACTCAGTCAGACTAAGTCCTTCAGGCAGGTCAATCCAGGTTACTGACTGCAGTGGGTTGTTCACCTCACCTGTTTTCATGCCACACACCGAAAAAGGCAAAAAGTCTCACACACACACACACCTGATGTCTCTTGGCAGTGATAAAAAAAACTGTGCAGCAACTTCTCAGTCCCAGCATAACGGTGTAACATGCTTATCATTTCCACTGGGCCCTGTTGAAATCCACACTTGGTTTATCATTCGTGCCATGCATACTAATGAACCCTGTGCTAACTGACAAATCCTGTGCTCACCAGCTATTTATAACTTCTCTGAGGCCCACAAATAAGAGCTGAGAATTTTATAGAAAATAAAGCAACAGCATGCAAAATTCTGAAATCCAAGAAGAAGCAAAACAAACTATTTTCTAATGACTGTAGAGCCATTTCCAGAGAAAAACATAAGAATTACATTTAAAAAATGTAGTAATTAAGTAGGGATAAGCCTCAGCTGTACATTGGCTCAAGGGTTAGGATTGCATCATCAACCCTCGTGCGCAGAGATTGAATATGACTTGATAACTTTTACATAATCTTCTCTGTCTCAGTCTTCATGTTGCTCTATTGCTGGCTGTCTAATGAAAGCAGAGGCAGGTCAGTCTGTATGTCTGAAAATTGTCTTTTCTCCTATAAAATAAAACGAAACAAAAACATTTATTTCAAAATCTATGGGCCTATGATTTAACACCATCAGATTAGAACTAGACTTTTTTGTAAGTAAACTTATAAATAAAAGTTATTGTGGGGATTCTTAGTTTCTAGAGGAGAAACTAAATGGGCTTTAAAAAGCAAAGCCAAGGTTTGCCACGTAAGCTGATGTTTGTGGGGAGTTTGGAGTGAGAACTGGGTGAACATGTACACCTTAATGATATATGAATGACTGGGACTAATAAGGATTAAATGCTCATGAGGGATTGATGGATGTTTAGCGGCAATTTTATTTTTACTCATCTTTATCCTTTTACTTCAGAAGTTATTGTTTTTACCACTTAATGGACTGTACCACCATACTACGACATTGTCCTTTGTCCATGTTCAATTATCATTACAGAAAGTACCTGAAAATGTGTGAAAATATTAATAAAAAAGAATGTCTATACGCTAATAAAAACGTTAATATTCAAGCAAGAAAGGCAGCACTTGGAACTATTTTTCTGGCGTAATCTTTTGTCTCAATGACTTCTATTTCTTCCTTGGTAACATTATATTTTGGCTCATATTGAGAGGGCTCCACAGTCTCGCCTTAAATTGAGGTATTTCTAGCTTCATACATGTCTTCACCATATTCAAAGTCAGAAATGTTGTCTAATTGTCATTCAGCCAAGCAGTTTTTCAATAATATCTTTCTTTGTGTCTGCCGCCATCTTGTTATACCGCCCCACCGGAGCCAACCAGAGACGTTGTGGAATGCAAAATAAAAAATGAGAACAAGGACAGCAACACCCATTTAACCTTTTAATATTGCCGCACTGACGTTTCGGACAAGCCGCCCTTCTTCAGCGTGTCTAACGGCAATTTCACAAGAATTCACAGTAATTACAGACCACACAGTCCGCACAACAGTTTTATATCAATAGAGGGAGCTACACACATAGCACAAAATCTCATAACATAGCAAGGCAGCAGGGAACCATCAATTTTTGGATCATATGCTATGCCATTAGACACGCTGAAGAAGGGCGGCTTGCCCGAAACGTCCGTGTGGCAGTATTAAAAGGTTAAATGGGTGTCCCCGTCCTTGTTTTCATTTTTCATTGAGTACTGACTCGTTTAAGGATTCAGCACCCCGCTCTCCAACCATGTGAGTTGAGCGTGTTGTGTCTTAATTCCAACAGGATGCAGCAATATTCCTGGTGTGGTGGGTGCTTGTTACTGAGCTATGCATATGAATGGCCAACGGGAGTACCTGGAATGAAAAACAACTGGACCAAGACTGCTTCTAGCATGGGAAGCAGCTGCAAATTCATATTAATGCACCGATTCCAGTGACTTGTATGTAACTATTTTTGAACAAAAAAACTACAGACGTTCTTTTTAGAAGGCTGACCTAATGCCTAGCAATTTTCACATGTCCTATAGAGTTTTTATACTCTGATTCAACATGAATGGCAGTGAATGGGGTTTTAAAATGCGGTCTGAGATCTATTAAAGTATACACATGGTCCAATTTTAACAAGAACATTTCTGAAGAAAGGGGCGATCTCTGCTAATGGTGAGAAGTTAAAACAGACCAGTGTGGTCCTTTATGAGCTGCTGTCAGATATAGTGAATCATAAACTGCAGAATTAGCCATTTCATTGTCTGATCTGTTTAAAGAAGCTCCTCATGATGTCCAGAAGGAGTAAATAATTATTCAAATCATATATCACTGGATTGTTTTGTATCATTCAGCTGTCACATCCCTGCACGAGCAGCCTGTTTATAATCTGCACCTGTTTACCACAAATTCACAGGGGGATCTGGCACACCTGAGCGCCAGAATATCAGATGTCCTTTCTCACGTCCCACCGACAACACCTCACATTTAACAGCGAGTGATGTTTGGTAATGCTGCACATCAAATCACACGACACATAAAAGCTAAGGGTATAATGTGCTTTCAAGAAAAGGATAAATCCAGACACACGTGGCTTGAAAGTGAGGCATTGATGGAGCCGTTGCTCTGATGTCGTGTATGTGAACAGTGAGTCTTGCAAACAGAAACATGTTTAAAGTGACACCAAGCCTTTCGGAGTAGAATCAAGTTACGTCCGTATCAGAAAGATCGTCTTAATTGTTTTGGGCATCTTTTGTCCTGACATGCTTATAAAGCCTGACACTGTTACAACAGGCGACGTATCGAGCTCAACACGACCTTTAAGTTTAGCATAAATCTTTAAAGCGGATGCTGTCACTCATTTGGCGTGAGTGGCAGTGCTGGTGATGTGAGGCAAACGAAAAGTATCGAGATAAGCCTTTTGTCTTTGTCAGTTAAATGCCGTGACCTTGGATTATTGAGCTTCTGTCAACCGCAGTCTCCACTCCCTTTGCTTATTTACCAGCTTTGTGCTTGTGTAAGGACATTCTGCTGAGGAGATGGATGACAGTTTTGAGACTGTCTTTACAGACACTCAACACAGTCATTAGTCCTGAGCTCACCCGGTACCAAGATGCAGGCTGGGAGCCTTTTGTGCGATGTTTCACTTGATGTTTGTGAAAGTGAAAATAATAACTTGACATTTGTGACCAGCATCTGCTGCACAGTGCAGACTGAGGAGAAATGTAGGAATGTGGTCTTGTTTGTCCATTTAGGGAAAATATTTTGGACAACACTGAGAGTCCAAATGTCACGTTGTCTAGTTAACTTAAAGGCATTCTAAGTCTTGTCATGCAGTTTCTAAACTAGTAACGTACAGCAAACATCTCCTCACGATCCGCTGGCTGTCTGTCCTCTGAATATGCTGTAAAAAAGTCCGCTCTCTGTGGACAGCCCAGGCTCCAAAAACACTGTGGTCCAGGCTGCACCAACCAGCCAATCACCGATTAGAGGGAGCGTGCGTGTGTGCACATGAAGAGGGGGTGGGGGAGTGGAGAAGACGTAGAGAAGTTAGCTAGAGGAGAGCTAGGATGCCGACGCCAAGAGCGAGACAACAACCAGTATTTTTTGGAAATTTGAAATGGCTGACACAGGACCAAAAAGGAGATGTTCAGAAGCACCGAGAGCCTGAAGAAGTTGTTTGGGCCATCATTGCAGCAATGTTATCATCAGGCTAGCACGAAATATCTCTGACATGCGCGTTCATGTCAGGGAGCACGAGAGGGGGAGAAGCGAAGATGGGGAGGGGCGAGTTAGCTCTGTTTTATTTGAAAACATTGTCAAACATCAACAGAAGTAACGTCAACCAGCCGTGCTTAGAGTGCCTTTAAATTATTAAATTTTAACAGCCATTAAGCTACCAAGTCTAGATTGACTTGATGTGAGAAATGGTGTCATATGAAGTTGCAGTATTTTTGCAAATGTTGATAATGTCATGGTTTGTCTTTTTAGTACAGTTTTTATCCTGTTTTGTTGCCAAGCTCCTGTGTTTTTGTATCTGTTCTTCATGTTCCTTTGTGTTTCCTGTATTATTTTGGTAATTGTTGTCTTGAGTTACATCTCTCCTATGTTTGCCTCCTGTTTCTCTGCCTGCCCTGCAATCATGGTTTTCACCTGTGTTGATTACCTCACCTGTGTCTCGTTACTCCTTCGTATTTTGTACTTTAGTATTTATTTTGTATTTTTGTATTTATAGTCTCTGTGTTTCGCCTCTGTCATCTGTTTCATCTCCTCAGTCCTGTTTCTTGCTCTTCATGCTCCTGTTCCTCGTTTTGTTGGTTATATCAGTTTGGTATTTTGTTGTTTCTTGCATTACGTTTGGTTTTTCTCTCACCTTTTTGTGTCCTTTTTTAATTCAGCTTTACTTTTTTTTTGTTAGTGTCTCGCCTTTTGGTCCACTTTTTGTTCAACCCTGACAGATGATGGACATGGTAATTACGAAACATCTTGACTCTTCTGTTATTACAATGTCTTTTTTTGAAATGATATGACAATTTTAAACATGTTGATTTGAAGTTACTGGGCTCCTTGAATGTAGTAACAACTAATTGATTGTTCTTGTTGGTTTTAAGTTTGGTAGTTGGGTTTTTCCGTCTGTGCAAATATTTATAAAGACACACCAAACCAACATTAAAATAAGTAAATGAATAAATAAATTTTAAAAATGGTTAGATGTTCCATTGCCTTTAGTCATCTGTGTCTTGGACAAAAAGCTTGCACTCTGTACAGCCGGTGGCCAACTAGCACAAACGTTTTGCCCCTGTGAGAAAACAACTTTCCACACCAGCAGTTGGCGATCTGTATGCCTCATTCTAAACTGAAAGACTGAATGTTGCACTTAATGGAGAGGGGGCAAATACAGGGCAATTCAAGTGTAATTATCCTGCCTCTTTTGGGCACAGTGGCCAATATTCAGTCAAGGTTACATTGTCTTAGTTTTGTGTTTTAAAGTGGTGAGAATCTAAGAATAGCAAAGATGTCAATAAAATAACAATGTGATTGTTAAATTCTGTATATTTTGATTTTTCTTGTCATTTTTGATATAAATTTTTAGCTGTTGTTGCTTTTGTGTTAGGAGGCCTACAGTTTGTCTCTTTGAGGACCTACCTACCTGCAAGTAAATTCATTTTTTTCTGGGTCTCCTTACAAAACGTCTCAAGTAACTTGATTAAAAGACACAGCTGTGATGCAGAATGTCACATTGAAAGTGGTTTGCGAGGTATCCGTCTATTGAGCCCATCCAAAATTCTGTAAGGGATGATGAGGCTGGTAGTATTATGGATTTGTTGTCTCATCTGTGCCAGTGCTCAGGATTTAGCCTTTCTTTCTGCTCAGTGGCAGCATTTAACCTGTCAGATGACATTCTATGCGCCGCACTGATGGACTGTGAAAATCTTAAGTTAATTTGAACGCATTATAAGCATGAAGTGCAGGCTTTATTAATATCTGTGTTGAACAGAAAAACAGTGACGGCCGGAGTTGCTTTCAGCCGCATGCTTTTAGTTGTGTGGGCTCTTGGTGGGTATGACCCACACAAAGACTTTTTTTTTTTTTTTTTCCTTTTCAATTACCTGGCTCAAAGCTGTATGGATCCCAGAGAAAGCAAACAAAGCTTTTATCAGTCAATCACTAGCAGTGGAGGCATGTTTTCATGTGCCTTTAAAAGCACAAGCTTGTTATTAAGCCTTTCCTGCAAAGCACATTCCTCTGCAAGAAAACCTGATCTATTCACATGGAGCTTTTCTGATATTTCTTTAAAAAGGAAATTGACCCAGCACCAGTTATCCAGTCTAGTACTTAACATATATATATATATTTTTTATCACTGATGGTCAGAGATTGTCTTTGTATTATTTACTGAATGTGACCTTTCTTATGCCACTCATGTTTGCATAAAGCAGGCATATTTAATTACAAATTCACTTGGGATAGATTTTACAACCAAGAACTTTGGCTGGGCCGGGCATTTTCAGCAGCCAGTAAGCAGCAGGTAATGGCAAAATTTAAACCACACAAATAAATGTAATGAAAAGCAAGACATTTTCACTCATCGTTTCCCTTTTAAATTTCATCACATCTGACACAGACGCATCACAAAGTGCATAAAGGTGGTACAGTTCTGGTTGTGGGATGCAATCAAACTGCACTTTTGCAGCCCTCTCCTGTGATTCCTCTGGAAAGCTCGTCTACAACATCTGATGTTTCTCAATGCGGTGACTGGAAACATTGTATTCTTTAAATCTCGCGGCACACTCATGGCAAATTAAACACATCCATTTGGCTTTTGGATCTGGTGTTAAAATAAACACGTATGTTTTTTTCAGTCCAGACAGCTTTAAACCAACAGCTTTCACTGACAATGTTTCATTTTAGGTTTAAGAAAGATGTGTTTTTAAAGGTCGTACCATAGGACTACGACTATTACCACTACTAGACACACATCACAACAAAGCACTGTATTCTGGGTTGGATGTTACAAGGCTATGCCAAGTGTTGCATTCAGTGTCTTTAGGAGTTTCTGTAGGCTAGCACAGCACATTTTTCCTGGTTTTTCTCTGCTCTTCTTGCTGGGCCGCTCAGGGGTTGCTGCTGGGCTGCATGTGGCCCGTGGGCCGCCATTTGAATACGTTTGCCTTAAAGTCTGAAAATCTTGAACAAGGTCTTTCTATAAATTTACAATAAAAGTTTATCGTATAGGAGAATTTTGCCTTTGCTAATAGTTTTAACAGCCACCTGGAGCTGCCACACATAACTGCACACTAACTGTACGTGCTTATATTGCTTCATTGAAAAACATCCTTTGCCTCTGGGAGCTCGCAGCATCACAGTGGAGCAATTTTGAATTTTGGAAGAATTGTTTGCTTGATTTCTTTTTTAGCATGCACCGTGGAAGTAAATCTCTGTGGCCACTTTCTCTCTGCCAGCAGAAGAATTATATTGGATAGAGAAACTTAAGGTGACATAAACCTAATGGGCTTTAAATTTAACCATGAGAAGGGAAGATGATTGGAAAACTTTCTGAAGAATGTGAAATTATAATTCAGCGTCCCTGAGAAAGAGTCTCAAGCATTGGGAGGACCTGTGTAATTCTCTTTCTGATGAAAACCCTTAATGCTGATTTATCTGATCAAGTGCGTCTCAACAGCTTTCTGAGGTCTGCTCTAGGAATACTAATAAACCAGTCAAC
>JAPZDX010000023.1:24079479-24090806 GCA_029783625.1 Naso annulatus | reverse complement strand
TTTTATGTGTGTGTGTTTTTCTGTGTATTCATAAAGAAAATGATTCAGTTGATTTGTCCTGAAGAGGAGGGGCTTTATCTTTTATTAAGTTGCCTGTTTATTTGTGAGAACATTGTCAAAACAGAACCAGCAAAAGCCTATAAAAGTTATTTATTCCCCAGTTATAGACTTCCATACTGTAAACAGTTAGAGAAAGCAATTGACAGATAAATGCTACAATGATTGTAATCTAGAGAAATATAAGAAGAGAGATACACAAACTGATCCACAGGAAGAATGTGGCACATACTGTACAGCCTTTACATGCACAGAAAGCCATTCCAGTATATGTGAAACACTGTATTCCTCATATGTATTTATTTAGAACAAACAGAAGAACAACCTTACTGTGAGATGGATATCTGTCAGCTTCTCTGTTAGTTTTGCTTGTGTCTGCACACAGAATGTGCAGCATGTTGTGGTAAAGCTGTGAAAAAGATGTCTTATCCATGATTCTATTAAGTAGATGAATGAAGGAGAGAGGACTGGTTGTGTTTTCTAACTATTTAGAATAGATGTTCACATTGTAACAAATTCTAAAAGTACTTTTTAGTCATGTGTCAAAGGCAGATTTCAATTGGTACACTCTGCACTATTCATTTTGGTCTGGCCTTGGTGGCATTCAGATACCTCTCTCTAAATTAACCTCAAAGCAAGCCTTCTGATCCACTTGATATTTGGACTGGTAAAAGCAATAGCGAGGCAAATACAGCACATTGACATTCCTCCCCCTGTCTCGTAATGAAATTGCTTAGCGCTATTGCATCCTTTCAGGCATCAAACTGTGCTCGCTCATATGGATTTAATCCTGTTTAGAAAGGCTGTTGCTGAGGGCATTCAGCACAATGCCAGTTTGAAAGTAATCCATTGAGTTGTAAATAAATTGGCCTCTTTCAAGTAGAAATATCTGCATTAGCTTATTGGAAATTAATAACCAAAACTAATCTGAAACTTGGAGTATTTTTAATCTTGACATGCTGATTATGATCTTTTTTGTCTATGTTCTGCACTGGTTTGGAAAAATGTGTGCTAATTGTAGCTTCTTTTTTTTTTTTTTTTCAAATTTAATGAACAATTGGTAATAGATTTGTCCTTGATTCAACTTAATTAAGAAGACTAATAATGGTCGTAATATATTCACACGTTTTACAATGTCAGGTTTAAGCTACCAGCAATATTCTGAAATAATGTAACTCAGCAGTAACCAGTCCCTTAAAAATCAGGAAAATATCAAGAGTGTTTTTTTTTTCCTCCTTTCACTGAATTGAATAAGCTCTAAAGCTTGTAGTGCTATATATGTAGCTGTCCTGTCCATTTAACCAAAATGTATGAAAAAAAAGCTGATGGTATTAGAAATTTACATTGAAAGCGCGGTTATAATGCAGGCTCAATTAGACTGAAAGCATTGGAGATAAGACAGAGGAAATGACATTATAAGACTGGCAGAGTAGTATAAATCTCCCTGTTGACACAGTAGATGCCATGATGACTTTGATATGACTGGGGGATTATAACAACTAGATTTGATGACCGCCAAAAGTCCTCCATGCTCCCAATGTAATGTCACTTGTAGAAAAATTGCCTTGGTTTATCTCACAGAAGTACTCTCCTCTTTACACATTACAATGCCTTTAATCCCCATCTAGTGACTGCCCATAGTAAAGGTTATTATATTAATGTAAGTATGTCGTAGTAAGTGATTACAACATACATCCATTTTTACAACGTTCAAATGATTTTTTTAAATATTTTTTTTTCTGTATTATCTTTAAAACATTTGAATTCACATGTACAGTGTACACCCTCTTCTCTAAAATTATGTGTCATCTTGCAGTATAAATATGAATAGAGTGACACCCTTATCTAAAATTGTTTTTTGTAGTGTGAGGAGAGAATGGAGAGCCAGCTGATGTGCCATAAAAGGCCCACACTGCAGATTTTTGTTCCAGTTAGAGCAACACTTTCTCCTCTAGGGCTGCAATGTAGGTCTATTAATTAAATTAGTAATTCAGCAATTGATTATTTAAATTAATCCTATAATTGTCTGTAATTGTAGTTACCAAAACCAAAAATATGAAGTGTTACCACAAATAAATAAAACCATTTATACATTTACAGTGATAGTGTAAGATAATCCTGCAAGCAGAAAATGTATTTTTCTAAATGACAGTTATCAAGAATACATGAATGAATCAATGTATAATTTAGGCACAATTTCACTTTAACCTTTTTTTCTTGTCACCAGAGCATAAAAACTACTTTTTACTAAATCAGTGCAACACTTGGCCTTTTCTAAACATGCAAATGATGATTATGCACCAGCAGACATGTCAGTGATGGCGCAAAATAACAATCATTTATGTCTGAAATATCAGTTGATTGGTCCCTCTGGAGTGTGTTGCAAGATGAGTGCTAAAACTCCAAGAGTGGATGTTAAACCTCATAATGCCTAAAGCTGGGTATAGACCAGCCCAACAGGCGGGGGTCAGGCTTTGTCAGGGCTGTCACAGTCGGTGTCTCTGGTTGGTGTGGTGTGAACAGCAGTGTCGGAACTGTTCCGCGCTTGTGAGAGATTTTTTTGGTAGATTCAACATGTAGAATCAGGGAAGACTCGTCAGTGAGAGAAATCACTCTGATTGGCTGTTCAGGTAAGTGGACCAGCATGCGAATACAGACATGGAAACAGAGAGGAAAGCCCCAGTCTGGTATACCAGACCCATAATTCACTTTGCGAATAAATTTACTTCGTGGTTGGGCCATGCTCCGTTGGAAATGATTTGCAGAATTTGAATCCTAGTAGGTGTGGCAGGGGGTTAAGTGTAAAACTAATGGAACAGCCGTAAACCAACCGGTGTTGACACTGACTGTACGAGGTATGTTGTGGGCCCAGCTCATGGCCAAACAGACAGGCGAGTGGAAAGGCTAAACATTACAAATCTGTTCAATAATGACAAAAAATTCTCTTATATTGTATTGTGATCGAGATTCTTGACCCACCATGCATTGTGGAAAGAAACAACAAAACGTTTTTCGTGTGAAATTAAATCACTTTATCACCGAGTAGATGCAGCTACAGGCCGCAGCTAACCGCTAACAGAGCTAGCAGCTGAAGCCAGTGACAGCGGCTCAAACATCGGTAGCCTGCAGGCTACAGATAAGACAAGTGGGAAGGCTAACAATAGCTAGTTTTCCACAAGTTATAAAATAATCACATTATATTGTGTCATTGTGTTAGCTATTCTCGTCAGTTTTAGTGCTTTTTGTACATTGCTTTTTTAGTGTGTAGTGTTGTGTTGTGTCTTATGTCCACACTGCACAGATCAGTAGAAAGACACATACTAAAAGCTTCTATCCTTCCCTACGTGTAATAATCGCAAAAACGCAGGACTTTCCGGGTCACTAGGGTTGTTTCCATGTGGTCGGAACATTCCTTATATTTAATATTGTGTAGTTTACAATAACGAGAGGTTTTTGTAGCCTGGTAAACCAAAGCTCTAGGCCGTCACCATGACTGAACAATGATAAGCAAGCATTTTACCTCGATGTCATCGAAGTGAACAACTCCCACTAGTCGCTTATTGGTCCAGCCAAAAATTTGCCTCTGCAATTCTAAAGATGACCCTAGAAATCTGAGCTGAGTGTAAAGAGGGAGGAGCCAGGCAAGGAAAGCTCCTTGAGCCCCTTATTTTTCTTCCTTGCCTCTTCACTAATGCAACTTCTTATCAGGCATATTGTCAGTTAGAGGAGGTTGTATTAGCAAGAGTTGGTTAAAAAAAAACCTAAAAAATCTGTGAAGAGGGATTCACCTTGGCCCAGACGCAGAACGTACAAGTCTGTTGGTTGTCAGCTGTTGTCTGTACATCGTGAAATAGTGGAGCCTTGGCCGAAACACAGACACAGGAGGAGATGCAGCTTTTTGTTTGATGTCAGTCTGATGTAAAAGGGCCGTAACATGCCATGACTTGTGTACTCTCTCCTATATAGCCTTGTTGTGTTTGACTGGGCTCTCACAATTTCTTCTTATCATACTCAAACTTTCCAACTTGTTGACTTACCCAGTTATAATGGGTACCTAGTACAATGTAGTATGAAGCTTCCTTTTATAGCCTTGCATTAGCTTTTTACTTCTGGCCATTTAATTGAAGCTTCAAGTTGTAATAGTTGTATTTGTATGTGAAGGTTTCCTTGCTAAACAAAATGTGTAAGTATGCTAACAAAAATTAATCATCCAGGCGGAAATAGGATAAACAATATATGTTTATTATTTTGGAAACAGTGCTTTAAGTGGAATAAAATAAATGCTGTAACTTACTGCTTATTTACTTGTTGCCATGTGAATCAGGCAGCCGGTACAGGCAAATCATCAAGCAATGCGTTCTGAATTTTTGCAGTGAATAAAAGATACTAGAAGATAATTCTGATTTTCACATAATTAATTCATTAAACAAACTGGGCCACTTTAACTTTTCTGCCTCAGTAACATTAACATTAGTATTTGACTGTCAGAGAGCTGTATCATCATTCGACTCTGTTGCCTTCTCTTTGAGCACTTTTGGAGCTACGCCAACGCTACTGTCTGTTTTTTAATTCCTCCTCCTCAACGTTAACTCACGAGTCACAACATGGTTGTGACTCGTGAGTTAACGTTAATGTGACGTTCCACTTCCACAAGAACAAACAAGAAGGGCCCAACAGATGTATCGGTTTACCGATATTATCGGCTGACATCAGCCTATTGAAGATATATCGGTATCAGCATAGTTGTTCTCCAATAGGTGCCGATATTAAAACTGTTTTTTAAGGCTGAAAAAAATACTTGGACCAGTGGTTAAAATGGTGTAATCACAAAATTTATCCCGCAGAGGGTGGTCCCGTATTTAATCGGTAATAAATGAAGTGTTTACTGTTTGGTGCAGTGATATTTGGAATAGAGTGTTAGATATTCTGCCTCCATTACATATCTTTATCACACGTATTTGATAACCACATTCAAAATATTATATATAGACTATTGGCCAATATGTCGGATATCGGAATTTTCTTTCTCCCTAATATTGTTATTGGCAAAATCCCATATCAGTCGGGAGTGAGTGAGTGTCACGTAGTCCACAAGGAAATAGTGAGGCGAGCGTTATGTAGTGCACCCTCATCAAAGTGTCCCTATGAATCACAAAGAGACACTCCATGGAGAGGACAGAAAGTATACTGGGAGGTTGTGAGAGGTCCCGGTGCACCAGGGGGTAAAATCTCGAGGTGGAGGTACTGCGTACCGGTGCATGCTGGCCCATTTAAAGCACTGGTAGGTAACGGTATAACCGCCACAATCTAGGTTTCAAGTGTGAAACATCTGTATTTCAAATACTCCAAATATCCTAGTCTTTTTTAAAGTGTATTACAGAAAAGCAACAAATTTACACTTTTATCTTACCACATTCACACCAGTGTGTACACGTAAAGCAAGGAGAAAACATCACCGGGCTCAGAGAGGTTGCAGCTTCTTTTGAAGTCTCTTGTTCTGGTTGGCTGATGGAGCTGACAGGGTTATCTTGGGACAATGAAGATGTGCTGTAATAAATGGCTCATAACAAAAACTCCATTCCGAAACCGTGTGTGTTCAGAGAATTGTACCTAGGGAGTCGATAGTCCACCTGAGCCGACACCTCTAAATTAGTGCTGGTATCATAGATGTATTATAGAGCTCAGCCTGTAGTTTATCACATACACTCACCACACAGAATAACACCTTAAATCAAACTAAGAGCCTTGTCATTTGTGACAGCGCCTCCCGTGGAGTGGCCTCCCGGTCTGATGTCATCTGATCTCAGTGGATGAAAGCACATCCACAGGAAATTCAACAGCACCTTAATGGCACCTTTCCGCAACTCTCACTCGAGAGGATTGAGCGTAGAGTGTAATTGGCACAATATATCTCACCTTATCTATTTCTGTCTGTAATGAGAGGAAGAGGCTTCAGGAGAGACCTTTTACTCTGGTCGTGACACAGGAGAGGTCACCAGCATGTGGAGACGTACCTCAAACATTTAAATGCATTACAGGCTGCAGTTGTAAAGCTCCCTCATCTGCTGTGCTGTGTCATATTTCAGAGAGATTTGACAATACTGGTGCTTCACAGCTCACATAAAAAAGGCTCCATTCCTTCTATCTAGCAGAACCATTGTGAAGGGCTCTATCTCCCATCTCTGCTGTGCTCATTCTGGGTACCTCCCAGTAACACGTTAGTCATTGTCACTGGCTTAAGAGATATTAATGAACATAATTGCTACACTCTGGTTTGGACTCAATGCATCTGATTTTGACTCGTGTTGGATGATTC
Source organism: Naso annulatus (assembly GCA_029783625.1). Taxonomy (NCBI): domain Eukaryota; kingdom Metazoa; phylum Chordata; class Actinopteri; order Acanthuriformes; family Acanthuridae; genus Naso; species Naso annulatus. The sequence continues at coordinate 24,084,433 of JAPZDX010000023.1, read as the reverse complement.
TCAGCACTGTAATTTCCTGTGTGTCATACACATTTGTAAAGCAAGAGCATTGTTATAAAACTGAATGACTGCAAGATTAGAGGTTTTTGTGATGTTTTTCCGTCCTAATTGTCATTTTTCATTTCTTCAGAAGGTTACGACGAGTCACATTGTGTCAAGTCTGACACCTGTCTGTCTCTGTCTCTTTTTCTTTTATTTTTCGTTTCAGATTCAGAATGCAGATGATGTGTTTATTACTCCCCTGGAAAAGTTTCGGAAGGAGCAAATCGGTGCTGCAAAGGTAGGAGACCACCTACACACGCAATTAGCAATTGAACGGCGGAGGATGTTTCATGTGTTCTGACAACCTCGCTTCTCATCCTCACCCCCTTCATCTCCCCTCCAGTATGTAAATTATTAATTAAAAGTAAAACGTGACACTAGGAGAAATGGCTTCATCAGACTCGTAGGGGGTATAAACAAAGACATCAGTTTGCGAGGGCGTTATTAAAAGATATTAAGACTTGTGGGTTGAAAAGATTGTCATCAGTAATCTGCACTGGCTGGTTTGTGTTTAGTTGAAAGTAACATATTGAACTAATCATTTATTTGTCTATGACAGACACATTTCTCTCAGACAGAGCTGAGGGAGTTATTTTCAGAAATAATGCAGCACAAGTTGTATTTACAAATTTCATACTGGCTTTTGAAAATGTGATGTGATTTTTTTTTTATGCAGTTTTAATGAAATTACTGTAAACTCACAGTATCTAATTTATTGCATTCATTATTTCTGTAATCAGATTACTGTAATCCTGTTACATGTGATGCACTCCTTCCTGACCTACTGGATTGAGAGGATTGATATCAGTAGGGGTGCTGCAGAGTGTTGCTTGAAGGCATCCCGGTTCCACAGTGGATATTTTGTTGGAGCCGGGGTTGACTGCAAAGAACAGTGTGGGTTTGTTGCTACAAGCCATACTTTCATTCCTGGCCAACGCAAAGGCATAAAATGAAAGCGGTGCAGCTTGTTTGTGGTCATTCCCTCGGTGAGATCACACATGAACATGCTGCTAGAACTCGAGCCTCTCCGCAGATCTCCCACTGAGTTTCTGAGTCCACTGCTAACTTTCCCCTGGACTCTGTGAATCATTTGCACATCTTTACACCACCCTAACCTCCTGTGAAGGACACTGCAGCCTCAAATTCACACTCTCTTTCACCCCCCCTTTCACACGACTTGACAGCCACTGGTCTGTAGGAGTAGTCGTGTCACTGAATTTATTTGTGTCTTCACAATCCAACCTGCAATGTAAAGAAGCTATTGCACTTCCTCAGTGCTGAGGTGTGGACATCAATCGCTCTTCTTTTTACTGGCTAGACTAATAACCATTGTTGCGTCATGTCTCAACCATCACGTTTCTACTGTAATAAAAAAGCACATTTGCTGCCATCTCTTTCTCTCCCTCTCAGCAATCATAGTGCTCAGTGTTATTGCCCTGACTCTTTCTGTTTATGAAATGGTTTCTTAAAAGCCACAGCCTCATGTCACTCCCACTACCTCTCCTTTCCTCCGACCACTTCCTCCTAATGGCTCTCTCCTCCTACGGCCCATCCCCCAGCCAAACATTAGCCCAACTAGAGTGAGATAAAAGGCAGACATCACGAGTGGCTCAGCAACTTTACACTGTTCAGAGAATCCGAGATCTGCAGGCTGTCTGACCCTTCCACTTACTGCGCTTCACGTCTGAGAATATCAGATGGACAAACGGAGAACTCTTGCCTTATTTGGGTATACTGCGAGTAATCCCACAGAGGTTACGTACCAGTGTATCAGCTTCTTAGGCACAAGCTAAACACTTCCATGGCCATAACACACCAGCAGACTGACTGCAGCACTACAGGACATATTAGGCACAGTCTGCTTCACACAAGGCTAAACCAAATGTTTGGAATAAGACACTCAAACTTTTCACAGAAAATAACAAATACACGTCAAGAAAGTCAAAAGAGTTTAGAAGAATCCTGTATTTTCTCTGGAACACGGACTCACCATATGTGCTGACTGAGATGTTGCACCGTTAGACTTTTTTTTTTTTTTTTTGGTTTCAGATGCTTTTTTTGTGAGCTGAAAGGTGTTACCTTCCCAGACAAAGAACAACACTTTGAGAACTGAAATAAGGAATGAAAAGCTGTCCTGGTTTCAGTGTGTAGTTACTGTTTCTGTCACAGTCAGCCCTTCCTCATTCGCTAAATGCCAGCTGATCTCATACAAGTCTGCACTGCATCTTAGGGCTGAACTCTCACATAGGCCTGCTGTTTTTCAAACATCGTCTGTGCTGCCCTTTTGAAGACATGTTTGAAGCATCCACATTTTGAAATTTATAGCTTCTTGCAACAACATCCATATTTAAAGGACTGTCGTCCACCACAAGCTCATTGATTTCGCTGATTTTGAGCTTCAGGTGATTGTTGTAGCACCATGTAACGAAGCTCTCTATCAGTCCTCTGTAAAAATAGTCTGTAAGTGAAGACAGCTTGTTTCTCATTTGACATTGTTCACTGCTATTATACATGTCAACTTTGTGATAACTTCCATTCCAACAAAAAAAATAAACTGATCACCTTTTATGACATTCCTTCAAAGTTTTGCTACAGATGTCATGGTCCGGACAGACATGCATGTTAACTGCAGTTTGACTGGTTGGCAGAGATGTGCTACTGTGAGGCACAGGGGTGTAGTGATATGTTCTAACTGCGATATGTACTGCAATACATGGTTGACAGTGTGTAAGAACAATACAGACTCATTCAGAGTAATATGATACAATTCAGTGACTAGGAATTGATAGTTGCATTTTGTGCCAAAATAAGAGGAAAACGCCTATTTCTATGCAGTGGTAGAGGAGGTAAAACACTGGAAAAGTTCAACTGAACCACACAAACATTCAGTTTAAGGCCTCTACTCAAGTTGTGTGGACCACAGAAGCCGAGTGAAATCTTCCGTTCTCCATTCACCGGGTGCTTCCCGTTCATGATCCAAAGCGACACTGCTGATATAACACGAATGTCCAGAACGTCTGAGAATGAACTAGAGTAATGTTTACAACTATTTACCATTATAACTGGGAAAAATACATCCACATAACAATGTTAGATGTGCTGAATACAATGTGAATTCTTAGTACTAATAAGATCAGTTTATGCTTTGAAAAGTGATTTTAGATCAATACAAGTCACACTAGAAGGACAATTTTCCTAAAGTAGGTTGAATATGACAACAGTCATACAGATGAACGCCATGGAAACATGCAAAGGTATGAAAAATAAGTTTGTCTGTTATAGAAGAAAACAAAAAATTATAATGACATCAGTCTGTTGAGGCAAACTCGAGTGTTCATATTGTAATTTTAGAAGTCAAACTACGGCTTAATTTCTTTAATTTGTGGCTGCTTAGAGCTTCAGCAACAGGAAGTTAACAACTTCGGCAGCTCTGACGGTATGTCATTACAAAGTTACAACACAGACTACCGGCTGGCATTCATACTACAATGTTTTCGGTTGTTCACGTAAACAGAGATTTTTCTAAAGACACGAAGGAAAGACTTTTCTGTTTTTTTTAGGGCTGTTCTTATCTAAATGTGGCCCAAACCAATGAATCAACATAATGGATGTATCGCTACACCCCTAGTGAGGAAATAATCTAGTTTTCTACAAAATGAAGAGCCATTGATTGTAACTTGCCTAAACACGGGTCCATATTTTTGAAGACAAATTCCGACCAGTTGATTTGAGACAACAATAGCAGCTGGTGACGAGCTGTGTCCTCAGCTGGAAAACAGGTGAGGTTAAGGGTAAAGATAAGGGTGAGGCAAGTAAGGTTATGTTTGGGTAAAGCTAAGCCCCCAAGAAATGAATAAAAATGAATGTAATTTTCCCTAGTGTGTGTGTGTGTGTGTGTGTGTGTGTGTGTGTGTGTGTGTGTCCAGCTGGTTGGTGGCATTCCTTTGCTCTGAAATTCTGACGATATTGTATAGCCTTCAAGGATCACTGACATCAGGGGCACCGTAGGGGTTCCTCACCAGCTGAGTGTGAAGAATCAGTGCAAACAGACTCAGATGGGAGTCAGATGGCCACTGATAATTTGAGCTGTCCTCATCCTACAAAGGGTGCACAGACATCTGATAATTCTTGGCTACTTATGATCTCCAGAGGCATTGATGGCATTTGCCTTCATGCTATGAGATCCCAAAATATACCAACCAAAATGCTGTGGAGTAAAGGGATAAAAGTCATGTGATCTGGAGATGTGCCTTCAAGCATACCTCCAAATCTTTTCAATCATAGAAATAAGTTCAGTACATTTTTAATCTTTAATTAACTTCAAATGTTGTAGTAAGTCAGTAAAAACTAGAAATACTTATTTCTAGATCTTCATATAGGCTGAAACATCAGTATCAACATACATATGTTCTCCAAAATGCACCAATATCAAACCTGTTTATTAGTTTTTGAGGGCCAAAAAACCCTTGGACTAGTGCTTCAAAATGGTTTAATTGCATAGGTTGTCCATTAGACGGCGCTCTGTTATTAAATAAATAATAAGTGAAGTGTTTACTTTTTACTACACTGATGTTTGGAATAAAGTTTGTTAAAATGTAAGATATCTTTCCTCCATTACATATCTTTGTCACAAGTATTTGATAAAGACATTTAGCCGATATGTATCGGGCCCTGCCTAATTCATGCAAATGACTTCAAGCCTTTCCTTCTGCACCTCTGACATGAATTGAAAAATTAGTGCTAATCAAAAGCAATTGCCAAATTAATTTTCCGTGGAATTGAATTGTGCAATCTTTGCTTTTTATAGCTGTTTTTCAGGGATGCTAACGGCCACATGTTTAGTCTAGATAATATCACTAGGATGTGAAGGGAGAGATCGTCAAATCTTACACGTAGTGACGTAAATTGATTA
>JAPZDX010000023.1:24033376-24043555 GCA_029783625.1 Naso annulatus | reverse complement strand
TAAACTCTAAATATATTCAAGAATGTGGAAGGGAGGTGACTGTGTGAGTGTGTTTATACTCAAGACCTATGACCCAGGATATGATGAGGATCTCCATCCAGGTGAAGGGGGTGGTCTTCATACGAAACAGTTGAGAGGGGTGATCATGGGTGGTCATGTTAGGCAACAGCGACGTTCCTCCAAAGCGGTCTGCCGCGTTCAGGACCAGTAGGCAAAGAAACATCAAAAAGGAAGCTGCATGGGCCACAAACTTCAGGAAAGGTCCACACATTAGTTTCCCTAACTGGAACAAGTCAAGGAATGGCAAAAAAGAACAAAACTTAACATTACTTTATAAGTTACATCTCTGACAGAATATTCATATTTGCACACATTTAGAAATTAACAAAAACATGAGCTTAAAAGATTAAACTTTCTTTAAATATATATAGTAGAAGGCAGAAACATGTGACACACAGACTAACCGACAATGACTGAACCAGTCATCCAAACAGAAACAAGACACATGGATCTGAGAGAGTGTCCTGACATCATGTTGCTGCTCAATAAAAACACTTTAAAGCAACATTATGTAACTTTTGACAGCGACCTGTGGTTTTGAAAAACTAAACTAAACGATACACGTTAATATGTTGCACAAAACAACAATTTCAGTAAAACCGGGTCATATTGTACAGAGAAAATGTCCTCTAGTTTTCCCTCTGATGTTCTACGACTGCTCTGTCTGACTACAGCACTTAACTAAGATTAGAACCACCCACTGCTGCAGCTGCAGCTTCGGTCTGCAGGCAGCCTACGTGTTGCTCTCAGGAACCTCCATGAATCACAGAGTTGAGGCAGAGCAGTCGTAGGACATCAGAGGGAAAACCAGAGGACATTTTATCCATTTTGAAGCCACAGGTCACAGTCAAAGTTACATAGTGTTGCTTTAAAGTGGAAGTCGTCTGATTTGGTCATTTGGAAGCAGCAGAACTGCACGACTGCTGACAAACTCACAGTCCGGCCATTATTGCCTTATTACAGGGGTCCCCAAACTCACCATGCCAAGACTCCTGAAATGACATTAGCTTATAGCTGATCTCCACTTTTGCAAGATGACTTTAAAAACTTACTGACAAGACTAGGAACGATGTGAAGTAAAAAAAAAAACAACAACAACATGGCGGTCAATCCACACTTAATGTATGATGCCTAAAGTTTTGATCAACGGGACTGTTGGTTATTTCTGTCAATTGTTGTGAGTTAGCACTCACTATAATTAAATGTTAGCAAGCAAGACAGTCAGCTGACTTTAAGAAGCAGAGCAGCTTCGCACCACCAACAGTGACAGCTGATAACAAGATAAAGTTTTTCTAATGGGCAGTTGAAAGATGGGCATGAAAAGATTATGATGTAATTATTGTGACCGTGTGGTTCTCAATAAACAAGACCCAGGGAAAAGTTGAAAAAGGGACTGCTCTAGAAAAATATATGTTTTTTATTTAAAAACCATAAAATAAACACCTTTTCTCCATTCAAGTAGAATGTGGTGGAGACTGATCTCAGTGTCAGCCACGATCAAGCAGGAATGAGGCAGATTGAAAAATGAATTAAAATTTATTTAAGAAACCAAAAAATAACCAATGTGAAGCTAAATATCTCTATCAGTAGTACTAATAACTAAATACTAACTGTATACAAATGCTGAATAAACCACCACACACTTATCAGGTTAAACCAAATCAAATTGTCCTGCATAACTCAAATTTTCCTTTTCACAGCTCAGCTGACTAAGGTCAGTCCCCCCTTTTAAATGAAGCAGAAGAACCCACAATAAAAATAAAAGAAAAAAGGCCCGTATAAATCAGTTACCTAAAAGCATGTTGAATCAAATGAGTCTGTCAAAAACAATGGTTAGCTTCTTTAATGGTGTCTTTGCTTGCAAACTTGCTAGATTTGAACTGTCCTCTTACCCAGTTTGAAACATGCAAGTGACTGGATTCTTGATTTTGGCTGATGTGCCTAAGCAGTCACTCCAAACTTCAGTCACTGAAACTCTGAGTGATTGAGGAATCAAATCAAACAGCAAACAAAGGCTGCTCTCTCTCAAGTGTGCCTCTGTGTAAGAAGAAAAGCCCAGGTAAACTTCCCACCCCCTCCTATAGATTCAGCCATTTTTCCTGCTGAACTTCTTGTTAACTTCCCTTTCACATTATTAGAAATTATATTTTTTGCTACATGTTAGTAAGAATAATAAAAAAGATTTTGAAATTTAATTTTCTTGCATTTTCCTAAATCTTCAACCCCACTTTGTTGAGGCCTTCCTTTGCAGCCCTCACTCATAAAATCACAGTTTTCTAAAGTTTTTTTCCTTTTATATTAGCAACCTTGGCCTATTCAAACATCCAGTAAATAGACAGAAATATTGTAGTCATGTCAAATAGTTCACTTCCTTTCTGGCTTGGTTGAACCAACCTTACTTGATGGTGCTATCCAGTACGTGAAGGCCAGGACAGGCAATCCAACAGCCACACCAAGGACAAGAAGGATTTTAACTGCCATGGTTTGCTGACGTAGTCCTGACAAGTTCTCATACCAGATGGAGAGGAGTTGCTGTTGGCAGTTTGGATGTGCCACAAACTGCTCCATTGCCAATATGAGTGTTTGAAGCATGTGAAAAAAGGAAAGAAAGACAGAGAGAATGATTGTAGAGGGAATAAAAGGAGGCAATAAAAACATAGAATTAAAAAAAAAAAAAAAGTGCATTGATCTTAAAAGTGTCTTTCTCACATGCTTACCTTTTTAACTTCATACTTAATCGCAAGCTTTAACCTGATAAGGTTTTGTCTGCTGGAGGTTTCAGAGCTTTGACATGATTCTGTGTCCCCATTTAATATGGCCTTCACTTCCTCTGTGTTTCGACACAAATCCAGAAGTCCCACCACAAAGTCTTTACATTGCATGGACAGTTTCCTGTAATCATTCTGTAAAAGTAAACAGCAACATCTAAAGCATCTTATTCTTATACTTCCATAAATCACTAACAGCAAAAAAACAACAAATACCACAAAGTATCAAAACCTCAAATCCTGTCATAACTGCAGCCTTCAATCGTTTAAAGAAAGTGCAGCTTGTGTCTCTAAAATCTAAAAAAACAAATCAACACTTTACCTTGAACTCCTTCTCAATGTTGGCCAGAACTGCAAGCTCATTGCCCATCTCCAGCGCTGCCATCACAGGGTCTTCATTGGAGAGGGACAGATACGCCGGACTGGCCAGACCTTTATACGCATTGATGCGGGATTGTGAGTGACTGAATGAGTCTTGCCTCTGCTGCCCACTGCAGATGCTGCACTGGCAGAAGTAGTCATGGGGCCGCTCGATACGGGCCCCCTTCGTAAGAAGTATATGCACGATTTCATACTCATGGCACTGAGAGGCCAGGATGATGGGAGTGATGTCGTGGGAGAAACGTGTGCCATCCTCATCAAAGGCAAAGAAGTCATCACATGTCTCCGCCTGGCTCGGACTGTTAGTCAGCCTCTGACCGTCTGCAAAGGCCGGGTGGCTCAATATGGCCTCCACTATGCGGATGTAGCCTTTGCTGATGGCTAACAGCAAAGCATCTCCTATTCTAGCAAGGTCTTTCTTTCTAAGAAGGAGTTTAGTCACCTCCAAATGCTCATTGGCGACTGCCAGCTGCAATGCATTCTGGCCCATGTAGTTTACGCAGTTGACATTGAGGTCTGGCAGCTCCTCCAGCATCCGCCTCACTTCGGGAATGTTGCCATATTCTGCGGCATCTAAGAAAAGTTCCTCTGTCATGGAAAGGCAGGAGGAGGATTCAGCATGAGACACGTACCCAGCTCCCCGCAAAGCTTGTCTCCGGGGTTTCGCCATGACCTGCTGCAGCATCAAGGCTCTCCCTTCACTGCACCACCTAAACACAGATAATCATGTTTTAGATCATGCAGTGTGATCGTCATATGGCTGAAGATCTTATCTCTTTGAATGTAAAATGAGTGAGTTTAGACACATTGCTTTCAGTCGCCTGCTTGTTTATGTAAATAAACATCAGCTCTACCTTAACTCCTAAAAAGGACATTAGACTGCATGGCCAAAGACGTGAATGAACAACAGGGTGCAGTGGACAGCTGGTATGAGCTGAATTAAAACTCTCACTACATGTGTGACACCACCTACAGACTCATCATCTGCTCTCCTCCATTTCATGGCCTGGCACCGTCCACCTATTCAGCCTCTGCCTGACATTCGGACAAATCTAGGTTGCATTTCTGGAATATTATTCAGCAATATCATCATGTGTTGCAGAGGGTACCTTTAATTTACTGATTCATGTATGATGTCAACTCCATTCATTAGACTGTGACCATTCTTACATATGGCAGGGACTATTTTTAATTCTAATTATGTTTTTGTTTCAATGTCAAATGATTTACTATACTTTCTGCTCAGTAATTGCATTAGAATAATGTGGTTTTCTCAGGAGCTAATTGCTTCAGCACTGATGATGATATATGATGTCAACAGCCCTTCATTCACTCATAATTAGCGTTGATAAGATTATACACAACTGAACAACCTGATGAGACGTGCAGTAAATACAGCATTTGTTCTCATACAGACTGAATCCATCACACTAGTCATCTTTTGCATCTAGTCTATCAGCTGGGATAAGATGAAATGAAAATGTGTCATGGTGTTTAGCCAGGGAAGGTGTTAAAATTCTGACTAAAATGAAATTGGTATTATCATTGAGATGACACGAAAGCATCAACTGTAGTGCTTTTGTCTTTTAAAGGGCACAGACAGCTGCTCCATGTTGATACACTTAGATTGCCTTGTTTTTGTTCTGGTGCTCTCCTTCAATATGACAGGCAAAATTTAAAACAAAACAAAACAAGAAAAAGTAAAAATATTGCTATGGCATCATAAATTTCAAAACTGGCACTAACATTACTACTGTTAATGATGCACAGAATGACAAAAAAGATTCTTCTTCGGTTAAGATGAGGTGATCAGTGTGCATGTGCAGGTGATATTAAAAGTCAACACCTCTAGTCACTGAAAATAATGTATTACATCTCCTCCCTCAATGTAGAGAAGCAGCCATCAGTGCATACATGACAAGGAGAGGCACATAAAATTGAAAACTGGGACACTGCAGGAGGAGATCACTGAGTAACAGTCACATACTGTGGGTCCTTTGAAGTAAATCATGGGCCTGAAACTTTTTCCATATAAGCTTTACTAAACATCAACATTTCTCAAATTTTTATGAAAAATAGAAAATAGAGTCCCATAATCTTTAATATGTGCTCTATATGTTTTACAGCAATGTTTAAAAATCTACCGAGATGGACCACTCACCTCTCAGAAGATTGATGTCCCGGATGACTTTACTTTCATCTCATTAAGTTGTACAGACCAAATCTACATCCAAGGGCGACCAGCTGCATTTAATGTAGCTCATGCTCGACTCTTGTCAGCCTTTTGTCCACCTATCAGACTGACTCTCATCCTGCCTTCCACCTTAGGTCCTGACGCAGACGGTGCTGCCTGTCCACGCCCAGTGGGCGTTTTGGGTTTTTTTTCCTTCTTCTTCTTCTTTTTTTTTTTGCAGCTTTTAAGGTGTGTTTAATAACATAGCAGATTAGCATTTGTTGGATACATTTGGTTCCTATTTTGGAGATTATATAACTGTTTTTATCTCACTTTAATTTCCTTGATTTTCCTCAGTGGTAACCGGAAGAGCCCAGAAAGCAAGATATTAAAGCACTTTGTCAAACTAATAGAGGATTTGAGCACATCACAATTGCATTGGTCTAACTGATTGTGCCATAAACTGAGGCGGAAAGCTAAGGGATTATTCTGTTAAGAACTATTCATAATTGTCAGTGTGCAGGCTGCGGGCTATAGCACCACTAATACTCTATATGGTGTTTGACACACTAAAAATAGATTTGATGCAGTGGCCCTTGTTCATTGGAGAGCATAAACAATCGGTAAAAAGCAGATTTTCTTAAATCCTCTTATCTCACGATGCCATTAAATGTAACAGGTAATAACAACACACCTTCATATTGTATGAGAGGCATCAGCCTCCAGCAGATATAAGCTATGCCAAAACAATTATGAGTATGCAAACTTTTTAAAATAGCTGTGTAGATACAGTTCACCACATATTTGAAATTTTTCATTTTAATCTTTAATATGCACTCTAGGTTTCATATAGGGTTCATGAAAACATGTTTAAGCTGTAATGCTTTCAGATTTGATTAATGAATATATATCTTCACTTCAAAATCTATTTTTCATTTATATGGTCAATATCTTTATCTTTTTAGGAGACAAGTAGAGAGGAGGAGAAATAGCTGTTTTAATGGATGAATTAAGGGTAATTAAGACAGTTTCTGTCTATGCCATGTGTAAGCTTTTATCCTAATTACACCAACATAATGATACTTTTGTGTGAGACTGGAGATTGGGGAAGAATGAAGGTCATCTGACCCCAAACCTTTTTTGTTTGTTTGTTTGTTTGTTTATCTGTTTAGCACATCTCATAACTGATTTAGGCTGATGTACGTATATTTATTGTAGGATTTACTTCATATGCTGCATTGATATATTCACATACTTTCATATATGTGCTTATCATAATGAATTTCTGTTAAACTTACATATTAAATAATTTAAAATCTGTCCAAAATTCATTCAGCATTGCTTGTAACATTGCTGTCACAACATTACCTCTCCATCTCCCTCCCTTAATTCCCTCCCCCTAAATTTCATTTAACATTGATGTCTGAAGTCTAAAATTGACTGATGCCATTCCACAGATTAAGCAGGACTAGTTGGGGCTGGGTTAAAAGCTCAAGGCTAAACCTTGGTTAGTGTATTATGTTTTTTCTAGCTAGCTAACCCTGTTAGCATAAACAGCTAAATCCAATTATTCCATGAAAATGATTGTGGTTGATTTAAGCAATACAAAATGGTTCTCTACCGCAAGGTTGAGAACTTTCTTAATTAGCAAAGTATGTTAGCCAGTCCTATTCACAAAATATCATGTTGTCAGAATAAAAACAAGACAAAAACCTAATTCCAAAAATGGACGCACATTTTACTGATGATCATATTAATGATTACACCAAAAGATGTGCAATATACTACCTTTGACAATAGTGGGAATAGAAAAAAATATAGGCAATCAGAGAGAGACCCATGCTAAAAACTTACTAAAGCTTATGTTATTTTCATATCTTATGTATTGCAGTGTCAACTTCTTGTTTTCATGCTTGTTCAATCCATCTATGTCACCAATGAAATGGTTTTTTGGTTTTGTTTTGTTTTGTTTTGTTTTTTTAATTCATTTACTTATTAATTTATCGTGCACTTCGTCATTTTCATTGGGCTATATAGGCCAGCTCTTGCATTTGAACGTTTGCAATCACCTTTAATTCACTCTATCAACATAGGCTGTCTGAAACTATGTTATGCATAGTTTATATTTAGATTTATCATAATAGCATTGCTTTCTATCGATCCTCTTCACTATTTCACTTTAATGCTCTATTTTTCGTTTTGTTTTTCATTAATTTAGCTTTAGTTTTGTAGATTAATATACTTTACGACACTTTCAGGTGTACTTGAAGGCTGCATACATGTATTGAGCTCTGAGCCCTCTGCTGGACATGGCTGGTACAACAAACACGGACTCCGTTGTCAAGGCACTGCGTCCTCGGTTGCTATCATGGAGGGACTGTACACAGACAGACTCAGGTGTGACATCTAGCAAGAAAAGTGGCAACTCATCCGGATTATTTCTCACGTTTGTAAGCGACTAAAGAGCCTGTCATTGCCCAGAGGAAGTGGCTGCGATGTGGAATTGAACGTCTCCTTTGCAAGTTTGTCTTCGTCCTGAAAATGATTGAATGATTTTGACTGGAGTAACGTTACGGCTGACGTTAACGTTAGCTAAAAAGGGACCCAACAAGTTAGCGGCTAACGTTAGCAGCTTTGCAGGGAGCTGAACCTGTATGTCTGCCCGGCGTCAGCAAGTTTCTGCAGCCTCGGAGGATGCAGTTTCCTCAAGACAACTTCTTCTACCACTCGTATCCGACAGATGCTTAACGTTGGTTTTTTATTTACGTTACTGTAGAGTCATAGAAATGTGTATTATACGGCCAAACTGGCGTTACAAACAATGTACAGACGGTATTCAGTTAAATGTTCCACAGGTGACATTTTAGCATCAGTTAACGTTACAGTACCGTTCACTGAAATGTACATGACTGTGTTCAAATGTTGCCAAAAATGTTGTCAAGGCCAGTTTTAATGGCTGAGGCATTTGTTGTCATTGGTAAATTAGTTTCATTCATGGTTATCACCTTGGCAGCAGCTTCATGTCTGGCAACATTCATTACATTCACTCTGGTACCTCGATAGCACAGTTTAAACTCACAGTATAACTAGTACTTAAAGTACAATATACTCATTTAACCTCAGTATAGAAATTGTACTTTAAATTACTCTCAGAGCACATTTAATCATTGACAAAACTCTGTATATAAGTAAGCCTGCAGAATTAATTAGATCTTACTAATGTTAATCACTTTTATTCTTTAAAATTACATGTTTGGGTGACAGCACACTGCCATAAAACTGCTCTCCTTAGCTGCTCACTCTCAGAAATGCAAGGCTGGGAGCTGATGGAGGCCTCGAAGATGAGAGACAACTTTTGGTTGAAGAGCAGAAGTTATGCAGAGCTCGAGCCCGCAAGTTTTCCCTGGAAACCAACCGACGAAGAAAGTCAGTCCAAGGGTCTAACCACTGTGCACTTTTTATTTTAGGGCTAAAAGGATGTTTCATTTCAGGAGGGCTGCATCATTGATCAATCTGAAAATTATTTTCACGATTAATTGATTAGTCATTCATTCGATGAAAAGTCAGAAAAGTGCTTTCAATGATCATCTCAATTTCCCAGAGCCAAATGTGACGTCTTCAAATTGCTTCTTTTGTCCAAACAACAGCCCAAAACACAAACTCTTTATTTGTTTTCATAAATGACACAGAAAAGCAACAAATCCTCACATTAAAGTCACCAAACCAGTAGTTCTTTTTACTTTTTTATTTGAAAAATGAAAGAAACGATTAATCGATTATCAAAATAGTTGATACGTAAACCTGCCTGGAGTTCTTTGTAAAGCGGCATCCTCCTTTTCTTCCTGGAAGCAGATGCTGCTTCACTGGTATACAGCACAGACCTCCTGGATAGACAGCTTATGGTAGTGTCCTCGGCTTAGCACCTTTGAGGCATGGATGGTGTTGACAAGATTTTGCAGTCTAGACCTAGAAATAGAACTGCTGGCCCAGAGGGTAACGGTGGGTCAGAGCGGTGAGTGAAGGGCACCTCTCTGACAGCTAAAGCTGCAAAGTTCAGCACCATGTTAGGCTTAAATCCAGTGCAGGTATTATTAAACCTTCTAAATTTGTTGTTTCCTAAGTTATCAGCAGAGGCTAAAAATGAGTGTTCCTTTTTTAAACTTAGCTTAACAGTGTAAGTTTATTCGAGGATAACTGCTACTGTAGCTCAGGGTTATTATGTAATTTTGCCTTTACAGAGGCAGGTGCTCATTATTTCCTAAAAGCTTAAACATGTCTGTACAAAAATAAAAACCTGCAAATTAAATTTGGTCTGTTAAAGGAGTCATAAATTCACTTATCGATTGTGTCAGTGGTTGCGTAATGGTTAGAGAAGCGAGCTTGGGACCAGAGGGTCGCAAGGGTCAGCATCAGGGTTGGGAAGTAACACATTACTTAGTAACGCATTTCAATAATTATATTTTCCCATGAACTAGTAAAGTAAGTGATAATTGTCAAAACAGTAATTACATTACAGCTACTGATCCAAGTATCGCTGCATTATTGTGTTACTGGAGGGGGGGGTGTTTTTTGTCCTCAGATATCTAATGACGATGAGATATAGGCTACGTCCATGTGATGATAAATATTTTTCTAAAAGAAGCTTTTTTTGATTTGAGCGGTCGCTCGTGTTGAAGTTCTGATAAGCTGCTGATGGTGCTGCTCTGCCTAAACATCTTTATATTAGCAGCCATCAAAACAAAGTTGTTGTTCCAATAAAGTGGATTAAGTTTTGGCAGATGGATAAACAGGTTGTGC
>JAPZDX010000023.1:23992193-24002900 GCA_029783625.1 Naso annulatus | reverse complement strand
AGTTGTGTGTGATTCATCGTTCATTGTAACGCACAACATTGTTTTAGACTGACTGGTCATACCATTGGTTGTTGGAAACAGATTTTACCAAACCCCCACCCTCAAAATCCACACCTAACCTTTTGTCAGCCATTTTAGTGTTGAAGCAACAGCTGAGTTGGCCATTAATCCCCCAGGCCAAGCTAAAGTTCGACAGTTAGCTTTCAGTGTGTGGTTGCCAGGCTCGGTGAATTAGTGACAGGACCATGTACATGTGTTGAGACTTCTCTGTGGCCATGGGAATGAGCTAATCCTCCCGCACTAGGAAGACATCCAAAGATGAATTTTTCTGCTTATGTCACTGTGACTCATTTACGCTTCAGGTGCCATCCCTTCACTACAGCAACATTCCCCAGGGAATCTCAGCCGGGTTCACAAAGGCAACATGTGCAAATCAGCATGCAAGCTTTTATCCTGTTAAATGTTAGTGTTACTTTTTATCAAGCTTGGGCACTTAAAGGGCAGTTTTTCTGTAAGCAATTGTGTGTCCTGCTCTGTAAAGACAGGCAGGAAAGTTCAAAACAGAGTTGTAAGGGGAGTAGGGCAGCTGGGAGGAGATGGCAGCTCTGATCGGCAAACCTCTTTGAAGATTTATAAGTCTTGAACACACAAGGCTGCTGGGCCCCTGAGAGCAAGTGAAAGGCAGAAAGAGACCGTGTTAACTCATGATGTGCCATCAAACATAATTTTGTTCCATAGCAGATAATGTCTTTTCTGTACTTATTCATTTCACAAGCTCATATTGTACCTTTATACCTTATGTTGCTCATTCTGTTGTTATTGAACCTCTTCCTCATTTCGCTTTTAGAAAAAGTTTAGTGATTTCATAAGTTGACCTAAGCAAAACCCCCATTTTACTCCTTGAAAGCTATATTTTAAAATAATAGTTTCCACACACTGGTGTATAGTAATGTGCTCCTCTCCTTCGAAAACCTTTATACTGCTGCTATGTAGGTCTCCAATCATAAGCCAGCTGCTTTGATAATGGAGGCTAATTTGAGCTTTGAGAAGAAAAGCAGCAGAGCGCCTTTAACGGAGAGTTGTTGCCGGCTGGCTTTCCCCTGCGTGAGGCCCAGTGCAGGCACAGCCCCATTCTGCTCGAGCTCCAGACAGACTTGAATCTCTGCCAGGCCTCTTTATTCTGTGGTCCAACTCTTAATCTGTTCCAGACCTTTTCAGTCAAAGAACTCCAATGTGAGAGGGCGGGTGGGGGGGCAGGGAGAGGCAAGGCGAAAGGGGAAGAAAGAAAAACGGAGGAACAGAGGGAAAATGCCGACGGGATAAGCATGCATCCTCTTTAAGATCCAAGGAGGTGGTGAGCAGCGAGCGAGCCGTGAGTGCACTGTGGCCGAGTTCAACTGGGGGCTGGCCCGTGTGGATGTGTTGTTTTTCTGTACATGCTGCTCTGGATGAGCAGCAAGCAAAACACACCAGGAGGACAGATGAGGGCACAAAAAAGACTGATTTCCACAGTGGGTGTAATGTTTTGTTTTGAATATACCGAACTCATTGCTACATTATCTGTCATGTGATGTTTTTCTGCCTCTGCTGTGAGAGCACTCTATTAGAAAACTTAGCACCTTATTAATGATGTCACCACCATGAGATCCTCATAGAGTGATGAGGCAGCAGTGAGCCACTTTATGTTTTCTCTGGTAACCTGGTTGTGTTTTTTTCTGCCGACCTTTATAAGATTTTAACACACATTGAAAAATGCCTTTTGGAAAAACTCAGCTGCTACCTATTTCAAAAAACAAAGTCATTCTTACTTTGATTAACCCACTGAACTCACCTCACCTCAGTACATTAACATGATGTTAGGAACAGTCATTTCATTGTGTTAGTCTGACTAAAAGTGGACTTTTATAATACATGTATTGAATTTCTCAAAGTCAGACTAACACACCTAGATTATAGGGCTTGGTATTGGCAAGAACTTCACGACACAATACGCATCACAATAAATGGGTCACAGTATGATAATGTCACAGTACATTGCGATATGATTCATATTGCAATATATTCCGATATTCAAAATAGTACACTGAAAATGTGAAAACAGATGCAAGTTACTGTGTACAATCTGGGTAGTCCTCATACATCACATCTCATTCTATCAATAATTTAACTGACAAACTGCGTCAAAACAAATTAATTCAAAATTCCAATTTATTTGAATTGTATCTGAAAATTACCAGACACACTGATGTAGCTGCCATAACATGGAAATTAAAAATTTAATTTAAGTTCACTCTTGCCCTTTTACTGGACGCATTGAAACAGTGGAAGTGAGTTTTTTTTGTGTCGCTGAACTTTATTGCTGGGTTTTGGAAAAGACTTCATGATGCAGTACGTGCCACGATGCATGGGTCACGATACGATACAGATATCACAAAAATAAATATCGCCATATATTGCTGCATCGATTTTTTGATAAAGCCTTACTAAACAATGTGTGTGTGGTTGGGAATCAATTAACCCTTGCATGTGTATGCCTCAATCAGTCCCTTTCTGGCCTGAGCATTCTGCGCATGATCGATATTCACACGACATCGTTGACCTGCAACTCAAAAATAGCATAAATTTGTAGAAGAAAGCCGAGAAGCTGTTCATTTAAATGGCCTAATCGAGCTTTAACCAAAGCTTGAATTAACTGTACATGTATGATTGTATGGAGCTACTTTCTAATAAAGAAGTCCAATTTGGGTGAACCGGCTCTGTAACAGGAAGACTTCTATGTGACTTTCACCAAAGTGTAAAGGATAAAAAACTGTGCTTTCTTTGCCATATCTGCATTTTAGCTTCTGCGATGAGTGTATTACCGTATTTTCCGTGAAAAGGTAAATAAACAACTTCCAGTCGTGTACTAAAATAATTCCCACATGTGCTGCCCTGCAGTTTTATGACTGACTCAGTTTTTTTCCATCTGCTTGCCCTGCAGAGCCAGGTCAACCCACACTGGCTTCACTTTAGTCAGACTTTACTTACGTACAAGATGATAAAATCAGTGTTTGTATCACATCCAGACTGTTTCTCCACTTTGCTTATCTATAGGCTAGAAACACAACACCTTCCCAAGAGGCCTATTTTTAAAAAACTTGTTAAATCAATGGCAGATAAATATTTCTTAAGCCTTCAAAGGTGCTGTGTCCTGGTCCCATAGAGATCTTCCCACAGCTGGCACACCATCAACCCTACCTGCCCCAGGTGATCTTGTGGTGTAATATGCCTGCCAGTGTGATGGCCTGATAAGCGCCTGTGTTGCTGGCTCGTTGTGTTGCAGGGGTGCGTGAACAAGACAAAAGGCAGACAGCATTAACTTGTCTCTTATCTGCTGGGCCCACCAGCTATCACCGCCCATATGTGCTGCTGACTTCAGCCACCCTTCTGAAAACACACACACACGCACTGTCTTCTGGTCTCCTTTTATGCTATCGCTCTGTCCCTGAACTGAACCTGTCCTTCATTCATATCTCACGCTCAGATGTAATACCCTGCTTCGATATGCTCATTGTTTGTGC
Organism: Naso annulatus; assembly: GCA_029783625.1. NCBI lineage: Eukaryota > Metazoa > Chordata > Actinopteri > Acanthuriformes > Acanthuridae > Naso > Naso annulatus. The sequence goes on along the minus strand of JAPZDX010000023.1, from coordinate 23,999,340 downwards.
ATAGTTCCCCTGGTAACATTGGTTACTGTTAGCTGTTTGGTCTGGGAGGGAGTCCTTGGACTTGCTCGTTCAGGAGAAACTCAGCTGTAAAACTTCATTTAGCAACGCGCAGTCTTGTGTATCTGTGAATCTCTCTCCGTTTGCCCCCCTGACTTCATAATGAACTCTACGTCAGAGCTTACACCTTGAGAGAATTTCTACCTGTGTGCTATCAGCGTACTTTTGGTCATCATTTCTATGATAACATGGCCTACATCTAGGGACATGGTGATAACAGTACAGTAAATTCAGGTGGCGTGAGAAAGATGAGCAGGCAGATGATCAATGGTTGTAAACAAGTCAACATATTATTAATGACGAAGTTTGGTAGGTCAAAGTTAAATCAGGTAGTCAGTGTGTAAACTTTATTGGAAGGGTACGATTGACAGATAATGTCATCATTTTACTCTAAGCTTTCACTTTCTTTAAATAGATTTTCTATCTGATCAGACTATCTATCTGTCAGACTTCCTATTTTCAGTATTGATCCATAGATGAGTAACATGTTATCATCCATAGATTGAGTGTCAAAACTGCCAAATTAAAGATGCATGGTCTTGTGAATTAGTCAAGCTTTCCTCATAAGCCTCCCTCACTTTATCATTTGAGCCCTTCTTCAAAGCTCAGGCCTTAACAAATGTCCAGCTGCCAACATGGCCTATATGCAGCACCTATGACACTGAGAACAGCTGATGGTGGAGTGATCCAGCCACAAAAGGCTTCAGTATCTGCCAAAGATAAGAAGCGGAGAGAACTAACACACTCTCACATGGCTTCACTTGATGCGTGTGGGAGAGAGTGGAGGCGGCAGCTCCGTGACTCTGTGTGTGTGTGTTTGCGAGCATTTGTATGTGCTGGGGTGGGGTTGTTGGGGGAGGATGGGGTGGGGGGGTTGCAGGGCAGGGCAGGGCGGGGCCTCCACAGCTTCCCAGGGAGAGCCCTGAGCCACGTTCATTCAGCTCCTGTGATAGTGTAAACAGACAGTGATTGAATGGTGATGAGAAAGGTGCCGGGGCGGACAGGATAGCACAGAGAGAGGCAGCCCAGCATGAAAATCGTGCCCCGTCAAGGCTTTGTTTTGGTTTGGTGCTTCGAGCGCATAAGCAAACAGCGCTCCTCATTGGTTCCATTACTGTTACACCCCTTGTGGTCAAGCACATTTGCTTTTCTTTTTCTACTACAGTGATAAAGCGTGTGACCTACTTTGTATGCATAAATTGCTGCATTGCCGTGCTGCTTTATACTCATGTTTATTAGACCCAGCCTTGCTGGAGTCGAATAAGAATAACAAAGATCTCCTCGGGGATTAACTGTGTTTTCAATACACATGTTCTGACAATGTGAACATGTAGTTAGGTTGTTACTGCAGAATACAATCACAGTTGAGGGGTGAAAGGATGGTGAAACTAGTGTTAGCAAAACCTAATGTGGGTTTATTTAAAATGAGCGTGTCTAAATTGCACAGTGCTTAATAATACATTCATGAAATCAGCTAAACTGGACCCATCAGGCCGGGTAAGGAGGCAGTCAGTCCTGGGCGATAATCTGTGATTTGTTTAGAAGGAAACAAAACGCACAATGAGAGGATAAGTCATAACTGATGCAATGTACAACACACAACTAACAAAGCCTGTCTTAGTCAGCGAGTGGGAGGGGATCAGGTCTTACAGGAATAGTGGTTGTTTCAAAACTAGGTGGAAGACTTGCGCTGGGGCGTCTCTTGTAATACACAACCTGCTGCACTGGCTCCACTTCAGCTTGTTGAAAAAAAACGCTTAAGTTGTCAGTCTTGTTATGCAGCGTTTACATGCAGCCAAGCATTTAAAGGTGTAACTGCTGAGATGCTGGTGTATTTATAGTCTGCTGGAGATCCTGCATGTATTATTTTTATATTCAGTATTAAGAATGGTCAGTGTTAAAAGCTGCAGGGAAAATACAAAAGATAAAGTAACCCTTCCCACTCAGTCCCAGAAGTTTGCACAAACTGGATTTCGCTGTTATATTTTAACATTTCCCCACAGAAAAAAGCACAGATTGTACTTGGGAAGCAGCAACTGCTGTGTTCAGACAGGACTGAAATCACTTGTTTAAGGTCCTGTCCTCTCTTGTTCCTTTGATATAAATTAGGGCTCAACCGATCCGTCGATTTGACAGTACTATCATCCGATATTGGCCTATTGCAGATCTATCGGTGTCAGCGTATATGTTCTCCAATAAGTGCCAATATTAAAATTCTTTTTTAAGACTGGAAAAAAATGCTTGGACTAAGAATTTAAAATGGTGTAATTATGTAGTTTGTCCAGCAGAGGACGGTCTATTATTTAATGGATAATAAGTGAAAAGTTTACTATTCAATGCACTGATGTTTGGAAAAAAGTTTGTTAGATATTCTGCCACTGTTACGTACCTTTGTCACCCATATTTGATAAACACATTCAAAATATTATATATATAGAATATCAACTGATGTGTCGGATTTTCTTACTCCATAATATTGGTATCAGCATCGGCCCAAAAAACCCATATTGGTCAGGCTCTAATATAAATCTAACAAGCCATTTAAGTTTTAAGTCTGCCACTTATAATCCTGGTGTTTGTTTAAAATGAGCACCACATACTGTATTGAAAGTAGTGAATAATCTGAACTCCTGTCTCTTTTTTGCAGCCTTGAACCAGCAGAGAATCACCCAGAGTGCCCCAGTGAAGCAGGGAGGACAGATGCCCTCCAGCACCCACAGCGGAGTCATGGGGGGCAACAATCAGATGAGACTGCAGCAGATCGAGAAGGAAAGGCTGAGGCTGAAGCAGCAGGAGCTGCTTCGGCAGAGACCACAGGTCAGCAATTAAGAGTTACAGCATTTTAAAAAGTACTTAAAGTGCTTTTGGGAAGTACAGTGGCCTCACGGAGGCCCAACTGATGTGTTTCACGAAGTTCACAGGGTCAGTCTCTCAGTATGAATCATGTGTGCCATCAGTGAATTAGCAAAACTCCTCTTCCTGCTCACTAGATAAATAAAGGTTGTCAGCAAGATGTTTATTTTGCAAAATGTGATGTAAATCTTGAACAGGCCTTTAAATATGAGTCATCATTCGTATGTTTAGAGCTGGATCTCAGGCCCCTTTGATCGTCTTTATTGTCACACCACCATGCAGTGAAGTCTGCAATGAGTCATTGTGTGGTAATTTTATCACTTCCTAATGGTGATGTGTCACTGCGCCGCCCACACAGGGCGGTGCAGCCGAGTCCGGTGGTTTACTCAAGGTTGTGCCATAACACCAGAAACAGAACTTTATGATTATGAATGAGAGTGGAGGAAACTTTGTTTACCATGCCATTCAGGACTTGTTTAAAGTTCACTGTAGGAAGTGACTCGAGTGTGTACATGCACCAGGCTGCAGAGGGAAAAAGATGACATTTGGACTGTCCTTCCTGAAAGTCCTTAGAGCACAAGCACCGTACGCCTGGTTATTGTCAACTCTCTGAAACGTGAGCGAGAAATCTGGTTCCCCTGACGGGGTTAAAGGACCATGTTAATTTTATTACATGTCATAGTTGTTTGTCTACATCGGCCACATTGGTTTTATAAACCTCACCCATTTTCCCCAAAATAGCGTTACTTATGAGATATCGTGTTTGTTTACTTTTTGTCTGTATTTAATAAATGTTACAGAAAGTACCTGAAAATTTGTGACAGCATTTGTTAAAATAACGTTTGTGTCAAAATCTGTCTCCATGCTATATCCGAGCGAGGAAGGCAGCACTTGTAAGGAACTATCATACCAGGCGTAATGAGTTTGATCTTCGCGGCTCCCCTCTCTCTCTCTCGCTCAGCTTTTGTTTTATTTTTTTAACCAAATAAACGCAGACGTTCTCTTTAGAAGTGTGAATTACCTATTGCTAGCAACTTTTCCTATAGTGTTTCTATAGCATGTTTCAACATGAACGGTAGTGAATAGGAGTTTTTTACGATATAGTCTGAGACCTACTTAAGTAAACGCATGGTCGAATTTTAACAACATTTCTATAAGATAGGTAATGCTGCTAATGTTGAGAGGCCAAAAATAAAACTAGTTAAGGATTTAAGGATGAAGCATGTAACAGGGTTTTCACAGGTCCCATTAAAAAGTCTTAAAATCGCAAAAATCTTGGAACTCAGAAATTTTTTTGGATTATGAAGCTCACATTACTTTTATGAAGTAACATTCAATTTCGTCTCTGTTTTAAAGTTTTAAGGAATAAAATATGTATTGATTGTGTATTGATTGACTAAAAACCAAAACCAACATGGAACCAGTAACCACAAATGCAAACCGTGCAACCCACTCAGAATTAATCAGAGAGCACCCAGCTAGGGTGACATGATGTGGGGTAATGTGTAATAACTTAAAATTCTTCCTGCCAATATTTATAAATTTTTTAAATTTAATATGGGTAAATGCACATTCAGCAAGATCTGGCTTAAGAACAGCCTATATTGTTTAAAATACATTTACTTTGCAAGTAACTCTGGAACTCAGATTGTCCTTCATATTCTCCGTACTTGTTGCCAGTATAAATGGAAAATTGGTCTTAAACTACACTTGTAATGGTCTTTAAAAGTCTTAAATTTAACTTGTTGACATGAACAAACACGTAAAAGCAGGGTGTTGGAGGTTATTTCAGTGCATGTTGTTCTATTTCCTGTGCTCATGCCTTATTTCTCACAATCCATGTGCATGTTTTTATGTATTTATAGTTGCACAATTCACCAAAAATGCAAGAAAAACACTCCAGTCATAAAGATGACACATAGCCCGTCAACCATAATAGAGCTTAATAGAAAATAAAATGTGACGATCGCAGATCAGACTGTATACATTCAAAGAGAGTAATTCTATCATGCCATCGACTAGAGGCCATACTGTGCTGTGCAAATATAACAGAGTGTGATTATAGTAGGAAACAATCCTGCAGGCTATATGCTTGTTTAGGGAGTTCAACTTTAGGGCAATACCTGCCACACCAAAATGTATTCCGCACGCCAAGAAGTTTGGGTGGCAATGTATGCGACTGGCTGGTCGCAGGCGAGTGCTGACGCTGCTCAGTCGTGCACAAAAACTGAGCCAATAAAACCGTAAAGGTTGTTTACAGTACACAGCCCTTCTAATCCCTCCTAATTGAAACCAGATTGTTTACATGTGTGCGTGGGATTCTGTGATAGATGTCGTTGTCCTGGAGGGAAACACCTTCAAGTTCTGCCTTCAGCACATCTGAAAACAAAACAGAAAGAAGGAAAAAACATGTTATTACTCCATGAAGGCCTAATTAAGGCTTTTTATTCATCCTTTTGCCTCAGAGAACATCAAGTCCATTTCTTCTTAACCACAACCAATAAAAGCTTCTACCAACCACTTAGGGTGTCTCGCAGCAATTTTACATGCTTACTAAAAAAAAGCACATCCCATTGGCTGTCTCCCTGCTGTCGTCAATGACCCTGTAAAAGTTTAATGAGATCTCAAAACGGGGACACCGGTCAAGTCATTTCACCTTCCCGCTCAAGGACTTTTCAGGGAAGGAGGTGAAAAAGAACAACATGACTTCATATCCTCTGCCTTATCTGAAACAGCATGTGTAGAAAACAATTGTCTCCAACTGTGGTCGGCCCCTCGTGTAATTTGACACTGTGTATGGGGAGAAATGGAGAGCACCATGTTGGCAGTCTGTGTGGAAGGGCTTGATTTAACATTTTATGCAGTAGCAGCAGAGCGGCAGAGGTATAAGGCAGTTCGGACATGTTTTCATGAAGCTGTAGCTGTGTATAATTAGCGTCTGAGGTTTGGGCTGGGGTTGATTGTGTTGCTCATGAGTTTTGTGCTTTATCTTCCACAGGAGCTCGCTCTGAGGAATCAGCTGCCGACTAGTATGGATCAAGATGGCAGCACGAACCCTGTGTCCTCCCCGATGGCCCAAGATGCCCGGACCATGACTGCCAACAGCTCTGACCCATTCCTCAACAGGTTAGTGTCATACAAAGGCGAGGTGTGTCCTCTGTAGAGCAAATGGAGGAAATGTTCCTATAGTGCAGCTGTGGGGCACTGATTTACGTCACTGCGTGAGGGCTCCTATTCTCGCCAGACTTAATGTATCCTGTTTGATCTGTGTGTTCCACTGTGAGCTCGGGTGAGCGCTCCCCCTGTTACACAAGAAGTAAAAACAGGAGGACGGTCTCTAGGCTTAACTCTCTTCACATGAAAATGACTCACTCAGAGCAGCAGCTCTGTGCTGGAGTTACCTGCACAATGATGACCTCTGGTGTACGACTGCTGCAATAAACATCAGAACCTTCATGTTGGTGGAATAAAATGCAAACAGCAAACATCATTCAAAATGGAGATGGACAACCGAAGTAGTGAGGAATGCAAAAATTAGATCCTAAAACAGTTGCGATTCGGAACGGGCAGGCGAGCGCTGCTCCACAGCATTATGGGAAAATTATATCTAGCAGTTCCAGCTCTAGTTTTTCTGTGAGTGGACGAGGTGAGGAAAGAGCTGAATAGCAAGCAGGCCATGAGAACATGTGGTCCAGTCAGTAGACAGGCCAACCTAATCTCCCCTCCTCCCCCTGTTGCCTCCACTCCCCTGCTCTTACAATGGCCTCATTCATCCTGCCTCTGCCATACTCTGCCTACATATTTTTCCTCTGCTAATTAGTATAGGCTTGTCAAATGTCTTCTCTCTGCCTCTTTGTCTCTCTGTCCCCCCATTCATTGCTGCTCTTTTTCCTGTATTCTGCAATGGATGGGCGAGAACGTGTAGTATGGTTTCATCTGTGTCACTGTGGATTAGTCACCATAGTTATTCAAATAGATATAACTGCTGAAACGTGAACGTATGCAGAAAGTCCCCGAGGGAATTAAGGCCACACTGTTACTTTTCAGCCTGTGTGCTTTTAATAACTGAGAGTGTTTGCTTTGTTGGATCCGTTAATTAGATTCACGTCGTTCAGTTTCAAAGTGGAGTTCAGTGAAGGTCATTAAGGTCATCCTACACTCTGCTGAGACAGAGAAGCTTTTTATTTCCTCCAGTTCAACTGAAATCATGATGCGTGTCAGCGGCCGTGTAGTTTAT
>JAPZDX010000023.1:23819745-23844170 GCA_029783625.1 Naso annulatus | reverse complement strand
AAGGTGATTTAGTTTTATGTGCAAGGTAATACATGTAAACACAGAGCTCAGTGTTTTAGTTGCAGTTCGACTAACTGTGGAGGAACAGATGATCAAGTGTGTGGAGGTGTGTGAGTGTTGGGATCGCTATTGGAATGAAGAAAATGCAAGTACTTCATTTCACTGATTGATTAACGGGAATGTCTGATATGTAAAATCTGTATTTTTACCAACAGTAAAATATAAATATCCTGATAGATTTGACCGAGCTCACAGCTCATCCTGAGGACATCTGCTTCATTCCAAAAGATATGGATACACTTACATCTTATCCGTCTAATGTGTAGAGAAGTACAAAAGTGATTTTTTAAATTAATTAAATTATTTTTTTAAGTTAGAATGTGACCTGTTCCCCTAACTGGATAATAAATAATTATAAAATAATTAACAAAATTATGTTGCTATACCAAGAAACCACCATTGAAGCATCATTCCTGCTGTGTGATGGCTATTGGTATTTTATAATTAATATAATTAAACGGATTATTTTGAGATGTTAACATTATCCATAAGATTTCTTACTCTAATGCAATACAGATTGTACAGAGTGTCTGTACCGCCGTCAAATAAAGTCACACAAAATGTGGCTATTGTCTCAGATGTCCTGTGTGAAAATCGGTGATGCTTTGTATTTTTTTAAGGTGGCGCTTTGTGGGTTTGACAGAATTTGAAAGTGGTTGTCTCATTACAAAAACAATCAAGGGAACAAATTAACTATTTGAGCTAAAAAAAACAAAACAAAACAAAAAACCCCCCCAAAAAACCCTATTAAATTTAGAGCAATATATATATATATATATATATTTTTCCCTCTGTGACTCCATCTCGGGCTCAAAACAAACCTACCCTTAACTACATTACTTGGAAATTTATAATGCCAGGATTGTAGTGAGTCATGCGGGGGCAGCTAGAGTGTGCAAAAAGTGTGTTTTTTGTCACTTCTAAAGCGAAGTCACTGAGCTAGAGAGTGATGTGACCTCAGTCCAGTGTCCTTGCCTGGGGGAAGTGTTCTGTCTGATGTAGTGGTCAAGTACATACAGTATGTGTGCATTTGTGTGTGTATGTGTGTACATGTGTTTTCGTGCATCAGTAAACACGTGTGCACGAATTGAGAGCCATCAAGGTTATACATCACCCTCACCATTTCCCTACAGCTGTAGGTCAAAGGCCGTTTGCACTTGGCTGTGTGGACACTTGACACAGTCGTGGAAGCTCCCAGGATGACAGTGCAACGCCTAGTTTAAGCAGGGCTCCTAACCCACGTTATATGTAAATTCCAGCTCATGTGGGTTCCCTCAGCCTTTACTGAGTCCTTAATTGCTCATTTTCATTCATTATTTGTATTTGCTTGTTAACCATAAGATGATTGAAATTCAGCAATTCACCGGGCGCAGCTGTGTTTGGAGCTGCTTTCCCAAATTCATAATCTTCTGGACCAATGAGATCCACCTCAGCGAATCCAGACCATTCTGGGCTTAATGAATTCAACATCCTTCTCTCTGGCCAGAGAGAAAGGTTTGGCAAAAACTGGGTGAAAGATGTTGCATTTTTCATTTATTCTACATGGAATGAACTCATGTAATTCTTTAAGAACCACACTGCCTGGCAATTTGGCCCAATCCAATTTCTCATTTTTACCCCTACCCCTTGCCCCTTGTAACAAAGTTACAAACAGCAGTGGCTGAAAACTACCCCTACGAAATGGGACACCCCTTCAGAACGAAATGTCATCAGTAGTATGACATATCACGTTCTTGCAGCTAACCACGACTTTATGCTCCTCCTGATGATGTTTTGAACTAAGATACATTGTTGTTAAGTTTTTCAACATGTGTAGGACTGCCACAACTGATAAGGCGCAAAAATTATTATTATATCAGCCACAATTTATATAGTGGTAAGTCCTCCTTTCTCCTGACCACTCTGGCTGTGTGTGGGAGCAGAGCAGTGCGACGTAGTTCACTACAGGATGATGTTATGAACCCGGAAAAGATGTCTTTAAGTTTTTCAACGTGTCTGAGACCTCCACAAACTGATATACTGCAGCAATAATATTTATATCGGCTGTAGTTAATTACAGAAAATGGAAAGCCCTTCCCTCCTTTGTATGGGCTAACATTCACAGGCTGCGTGTATTTCCTTCACTAATGCGAATGATGTGATTGAACACAAATTATGATCTGGGAGAGAATGGTTGTCATAATTTTTACATTTTTATTAACGGACAAAATACTTGATTTGTGAGTTTCTCTCGTCACCTCTGTCGCTCCCGCGCAATCTTGAGGTAATTCGCAAGGCAAATCTCATACCCCTCCATTTGAAGTGTGCAAGGGGTGAAACACAGACTGAGTAATTCAAATCTGACTTAACGTGAACTGCTTCAGTCATCAGCCTTAATTTGTGATAAATAACAGATTTGAAACATTTACTGACTTGGGCATGGGTATTCAGTCTGATAACTGGTGGTAGAGTCCCAGCGGAATACTTAATGCCTGCAGTGTCTAACTGCCTCTACCTTAGGATCCGCTGCAAAGCCTGTGAATCTAAAAACTGAATGATGCAGCAAAATAATAATCGTGAATCAAAACTAGACCAAGGATCAAAAGATGCAGGCAAAGAGTGTTCAGCTCCGCAGGTCAGTCAAGGAGACCGGTGCGGCTTGAGAGAAAGGGAGGCACATACCGACTGCCCAGGTCAGCAAGGTCGTACCTGAGAGATGTCCATCACAGCATCGCAGCTGAGAGGTCGGGCAGAGGTCAGGTCATTGAAGCCCAATAGAGTAGAGATGATACCGTTCTGATCAATCCTGCGAATCATGGTCCCATCCACGAAGAAGATTACACCGTACTTATCCACTGTAATGCCTGCAGATAAAAAGTTACCCGACGGACAGAGGTGGAAAATATCCATCGGTTATTTTGTTTATCTGTGACTTAATGGGGGACAGAGCACCACTAAATGACAATTAAGCACTTTTCATTCAAATAAAGACTAATCACGGCAATGAAAAGTAATGCTAGGATTGATTTTTTAGATCAATATTGAGAACAATAGAAACATCAAAATAGATGAACAGTGCTGTATTGATTCAATTACAAAATATCAGCAATGCAGTCTCTTTCTATCATATTCTCTCAGCCTAAATAACAATGCAACTGAGAATAATAAGCTTAGCTACTGTATGCACCCCTCTGTATTTTTTTTATTACTTCAGGGTTTGTCGAACAATACTTAAGCATCTATGAACATTAACAGTTCCTACTAGCTAAAGCAAATGTTCTACTTCCAACATGTGAAGCATACAGTAGATGCATGCTTAACATTTCAGTAGGTTGAGTGTTATTTGAGTACATGTGACTCACAATGCAATCTCAGCGAAGGACTAAATGAAAGCATGTGATCTAATGACTAATGCCTGATCCAAATATGGAAGCAACAAAGACCCCTGAAAGCACCTGGAAAGGCATGGTATGAAGAAATACACTACAGCAGCTAATGAGCTACATGCACATAGTGACAGAGGCAGGAGAAAAGAATTTAACGCATGAAAAATGAAAAGTATTGATCTAGAATGTTGGAATATGTCTTTAACTATCCAGCAATCGAGTCTACTTGAAAAGAAACAAGAAAGAAAAGAACCCTAATGGACTAAAAACTGCACACCACATTGACTCTAATACAGTCATAAAATACCTCTTGGGTTAGTTAGAGTGGCTTCAACAGCTTTTCCTCCATCCCCGCAGCGAGCGTCATCATATGGGAGACACTGGTCACCAGTGCCCGCCACCAGCTCCAGATTTTTGGCCACATCTTTCACAACATTCAGCGATTTCACCTTGAACACCTTCCTGCTGCTGGTGTCTGACAGGTACACAGCACTGTTCACTGGACTTGTGGCCAGGTAGTACTTATGAGCAGGGCTGTTGCTGAGAGAAGGGAAAAAGAGGAGAAGACGCCAAAGTCAATAAAGCTGCAAGGACTACAGCGCTTTCAATAAGAAACATTGTGTAATACAATTAAAATGGATTCAAAAGCCATTTAGAGAGTCAATTGGGCACAATTACAGTTTAAACCAAGGACATGGAAAAAGAAAAATAGGGATGAGATTAAACTTTGTAAAATAGAATGAGATTAAATATGACATAATGGTGGAGCTTAGAGCTCAAGACAATACAGGCAGCTGAGTCAAAAGAGAGGGGAAACTTCACTCATCTGAACATATGTGTACAGATATGTAAGACAGATATATAAGCACGTGTGCAAAAAAACTTTTGTTTGTATGTATGTGTGCTATACAGATGTCTAGGGAGAAAAACAGAAACTAGAGTGTAGTGGGATTCTGTCAGAGGGTACACTGGACCCTTTCAAAGAAATTTTAATTACTCTCCCATCGCTGACCCACTTAACCTCTATGATATCATCTGAAAACGACACTATAAAACCACAGACTCTATGCAGTAGCAGCAGCATGGTAAATGCTAAAGAAGCACAAGCAAGTATGTTTTACGTTTTCCTTCAGACATTTTTTGTTTTAGAGGAATACAGATGCATAGCCAAGGCAGCCATCCAAACACACGATGCATCCAGCAGGCAGACTCCAGCACTGAAAAAACATCCCTTTAAACTATACTTTTAAACAAGTCGACAAAGTAATGCTTTATATCCACAGGAGGTTGCCAAACCTGACAGACAATGAACCAAATATAACCCATCCTGCTGTGGCGGGATGCATAGGAGCTGCTGACATACTCTAAAAAATTTTTGGAAAACACAGAAAATAAAATTAACTGTAGACAAATACTTAGCAATAAAATGCAGTGACAGACAGGACGATTTCCATTTAAAATCTGTACTAGCACTTATGAGAAAAACATGATCTGCTGAAAAATCAAACCATGACAGATTTTAACTAAAACACCTAAGCCCACTGGCACTATACACCACTGGATAGTGGAAACAAGAGGATGGACTGAGCTTATTTAAAGTGGCAGATATGACTGACAGATTTGACAGACTTGTGTCCACATAAATACTGCACATGGCACAGATGGTACCTGGATAAGAGCTCCTTTCTCTACAGGTGCCGCCAACATGAAACAGCTGACTGATCCCTTTCAACTGGTTCTATTAGTGGATTTACTGACTCCATGAAAATTTATACACAGTGATTTGATTAATCTGTTCTAATGACAAATCATTTAAACCTTTATCTAGTAAAAATGCAAAGCATTCATTGGTTGCAACTTTACTCATCTGCTGTTTTTAAACAATTATACCATCGGACATTGAGCATCTGTGACTTTTTGACTCTTGGTCAGCCTAAACAAGGAATTCATAACCAGTTCAGCAATGCAGTGGTTAGCACCGCCTTAAAGACGACCAGAATTATCAGGGTAGGATACAGTTCTGCCAGGCCTGATAAGCATTATGGAGAAACCTGTCAGCAGGGTGTCATTCACAGTGGATTAAGACAGACTTTCAACTATAACCTTGAGGGTGCTTTTAGGACGCATGGTCGGCATGACAGCGCCAAAGCTTATTTTTTTCATCAAAGAAAGAAGAAAGACCAGTGGGTCTGTGGAATTGTCAACCCAAGTACATAATTGTAAATGACAATTGACCTTCAGTGAATCCATGATGACAGGACACTGCAGCAAACCTCAGGCACACATGTCACTATCAGCCCACTGACAAAGTTAACTGATATGTTGGTCTACAGTGCGTTCCAGGTACAGTGAAACAACCGCTGTCTTGGAGTAGGTCGGTGGCAAGCCTCAATAACTGGATTTCACTTTGCATTCTATCTACCATGTGCAATCAGCTGATACCTTATCAGCTCCCAGTTGCATGTAGAACGGTGTTGGTCCCCCACCGTCTTTGAAACTATGAGGTGTTATTCCCTGACCTTGAGCTATGGCCACATATTCCATCTATATTCACTGACAACATCTAGTTTGTAGAAGATAATTGGATTTTGCTGCATGCTGGCACGGCAATGGTGGGAGCGTGGTTGGAGTGGATGGGGACATCCTTAGTGTGGGGTCAATGAACATTGTAGTGAGATCACCAACCTCCCAGTCGTATCGCTAGCGAGCACACGAACAGGAGGCAGCCACCCGTTTTATGCCGACACATGCTGCGTTTTCCAGGATAAATCTCCTCTTAATATGCAAATGTATTTGGAGTACCGAGACCAGAGGTACAGAGCTTTGTTTTCTTCTTCAGTTTTGTAAGTTAGTGTATGCAAGCATATTAACATTTTTGTTTTAAATAAAAACATTTAATATTTAAGTAGTTGCTGAGAGAGGAAAGCCATACGGAGCTTCAGAGTGTTTTGTTAATGCGATTATTCTAGAAAAAAAGAAGAGTGGCAAGCATCACTTGGCTTTTCACCCTCAGTTTGTCTACATGTCCTCCAGCTAAAGTCGTGACCCTCTGGTAGAAAATCAATCAACAGCCCTTTGCCAGAAACATGGTATCTAAAGACACCACACAGAGATTTCCCTCGCTGTCACCTGCCAATAAAATGAGGTTTTTGAATCTTCAGCCACTGATTGAATCTTCTCAGAATTGCCATTTTATTAGGCTCACCTAGCTATGTAAATAACATCGTTCAGTCTCTCTATTAACACTGCCGGAAAGGTCTTGATTTAATTAAGTGATAACTTTTGAACCTGTGGTTTCCAGTGCGGTTGATCTGTATTTTAATTACATGAAAATGTGTTTAACAAATAAATTAGGGCATCTTTACTTTTCAGTGTGCCTCAGTTCAAAAGCACAAGAAATCGCAGTCTCCAAATAACCACAGACCTGCATTCACACGCCTCTGACACTATCCAAAAAAAGGAAAGAAAAGAACTTGTTTCAGCTTGAAGTTCTTGCGGTATGGCTTTGTTAGATTGAGACGGATGTAGCCAGGTGCGCATAATGAACAGGTTTTATATCCCATGCTGAAACTCCCTGACAGGTGGCATTCAACAAACATTCAAATAAATCGATAAATAAAATACATAATACTGATTTACTCTGTTTTTCACACATGTTTAGAGTAATAATATCAATTGTATTATTTTGAACCATGTCATTTGACCTCCATTAAAAATCCTAAGGAGAAGTGCAGCCCACACTAAGCCAGCAATCAGCTGCATTCTCCCTTTTGTAATCACACATACAGATGTAAACACACAACTAAACAAAGCACCGAATCCAGAGATTAAGTAAGCTCAGGAGACACAGCTAAACCACTAAATCCACAGCTTTATGAAGATGAAAATGAAGCAGACAGTCAATATCTTCAGATTTGATGCTGCTCACAAGTGCATACCTAAAACAGCCTTAAAAGGTCACTTCAACATCAAGTATGTGGACTGTACCCTTTTTGACATTAATATAAGCAAATACAGCATTGCTTACCTATGCCTGAAGTCTTTATTTCTGTCAGAGTTCATCAAAAGCAGCAGAAAATGAGGGAGGAAAAGAGAGGACATGTTAGTTGAAAGATGGAAATTAAAGCAGCTGTTAGTAGACAGAGTAAATTAAAAGAGCAACATGGGAAAACATTTCTTATCCACTCAAACATGTCTTCGCTGACTTCAACAATGAAATTAATCTTGTCCTAGAAGGTCTTCTGTTAGGACCCCATTACATCCTCCTCAGCCCATATCAGGGCCAAACTCCAGCTGATACAGGTGGATGAGAGAGGCAGGACCATCAATCCTGGGCCTTTAGGGCATTTCTGTCTATCTCAATCGACCTCAGTGGTTTATGACCTGTGTGCAAGCCCATCTGAGCACATGGTCTTGAGTGAAAGTTAGTGGGCTACTCCTCCTTTACCTGAGCTCCAGGACACTGGTGACATTCCCTGTGGTGAAAATTCTCCTCACATAGTTGAAGTCGCCCACGTACAGACTTCCATCGGAGCCGCAGGCCAAAGCCACAGGGGCCAGCAGCTTGTTTCCGTCAGCAAGGCCATTACAGCTGGGGCAGGAGATGCTGCGCCTGCGCCCGTTCCCCATCACACTGCCGATTACAGGAGGCTGCTGGGAGATGAAGACGTTCTCCCCATTGCCCATATGAAGAATACCTGATAGGAGCACAGGAAAGAACTGAATAACACCTGCAACTCCTTTAGGCTGAGCAGAGTTTGAAGGCTGGGCTCTGCTTTAATGAAATTTGATCAAGCAGAAATGCAAGTGCAGACTAAGGGAGCAAGTGAAAAAGGCTGTGGCTCACTGGTTAGGGCTGATTTTAGCAATTTTGGTAGCCAGAGGTGGGCCTCAACAATAGGCAGCTAAAACAGCTTTTCTAATCTTTTTAGGCTACAGAAGACTGTTTTCTAATAATCAAGGAAGCGCATCCGGTGCAGAGTTTCCCAAGACAAAGCTCTTCAAGGCGTCGCTATACAGAGGCCCGATGATAAATATACAGCACCTAAAATAGGTTACCAGTGGCATATGATATCTCATTTTTATGTTGAATTTACATTTTAAGAGGCACCTAAATCTTATCCATGTGTAATGGTGTACACAAGCTTGTTTTACAAGGAAACCATGAATAATGCACAAGGTTAGTATACAACTACAAAACACTGAAATGTGTCAGCATTATTTGAAACTATTAAATGTACTTTATGACACAGTGTCTTCTTTCCATTTAGTTATATGTATGTTTACATGCTCACACTCAGTTGCCACTATATTAGATACCCCTAGCTAAAATGAATGCAGTCTAATACACCAGTCTTACAATAGACTCTGTATCTACACTGATATTACAGTATCAATTTTTTTTTAAGCTGGTGTAGAAAAGTATCGATCATTTATGATGATTTTGGAGGCTGCGGTTTGTGGTGCTGTTAAATTGATTTGCATTGTCTGCTGACAAGTGTCTTAATTATTTTGTCCACCCCATTTACATCAGTGAGGGTCAGGCGAAATGACAGAGACCACTCTCTGTATGACACTCTCTGTATGATGCAATCCACATTATTGCATTCTCTAATACATCCCTGCTCATCCTGTTCATGCATCAGAAATTCTTACTTTATTATATAAAGGAAATACTGTTTTTAGTTGTGCTTAAAGATAATGTTGCTACATTTTTGAAGGAGCTCAAGACACATCCTGATGCTGCCATCTGCACTTGCAGTAATTAGCAAATTAACTTGGAATCTTCAGAGAAAAGCATTTTAGTCAAGTGTGTAGGTGTAGAGGGCTACATAAATATGTTAGCAAATTCCATATCAAAAGATTTAATCAATTCATTAAGATACCCGTGCTGCTTGATGTGTCAGTAATAATGAGCAGCGCAGTTAAGAAGTGGCAAGCAACAGGAATCAAAACGAATGCTCATGTTACTCTGGTTCTGTTGGATGGGTAAGTAGGCAACTATTTGCTAAAACATTACTGATGAGAACTTAATCTGAGAATATTTCGGTATTCTAACTCTGCAGCTCTGAGTCCATGTCTCCTAGTTACGATAATGCAATTGCAAATGCATATTAGACGACAATTTTAAAAGGGAGTGAAAGTCAAAACACAGATAAGAATCTGATGTGATTTTAAATGTGTCTCTGAGCACCTCTACCAAATGACGCCGTGAAAATGGCTCTGTGTGCCTGTGTTTGCAAGGGGAGGTGGTCTTAGCGGATGGAAACACAGGCACAATTTCACGCCAAAATGGGGACCAAAAAGCCCTTGGCACAATTGGAATCTCTTGGAGCTAGAAAATTACCACACATGCGCAAACACCCCCCAAAAAATGGCTTGCCCTGATTAAAATGGTATTTTGCTTGCCTTTTTACCTTCAGCAGCTCTGGGCATGAATAAAAATAGAGCTGTGTGAGTTTATGTGCATGCATTCATACATGTGCCCCCACATATACACACACTCACACTATGTTTCCATTAGTATTGACGATCTAATCTCGGAAAACATTCAAATATGTAAATTCAAAGTTGTTTCTGCTGCCCAATCAATGTAATCATATTTGAAATGCAGCATCTGCACGTCTGTGTTAGTTTCACTGCTTCTGACGGTACTTGGTGACCTGAGTTCTTTCAGCAGCACAACATTTGGTCTATCAGAAAAGATCAGCCAAGCATCCCCTTCCTGGGACGTGATTTAATCTTATGAGCTGCTGCTGCTGGGAGTAGCAGACTGACAGCAATTAAATTAGGGATCATTCTAAAAATGCTGGGCATGAACAAGACATGGGGGGTGCCAAAGGGGAGGATGGGGTACAGGAACTGGAAGAGGAGGTGGTGAGGGGATGAAGACACACCTGGCATCGAAGCGTTAGTTCTTTAGTAAAGACTGTTGCCTAAATCTGTGCGCTAGTACGCTTTGGTCCGTCTTTCTGAAATGTCCCCCGGGACAAAGAGCAGCACTTTCTCTCCTCTGGACAGCACATTCAGACTCAGCTCGTTTAGTGTGACAGATCAAAGTGCCCTCTTCCTGAGCATTTTTCATATAAGTATTCCTCATCTCCACTGATGAGCCCTTCCAGACACAAACAGACTGTGAAGCCTAGGTAGTGACAAGTGCTGCCCAAATTTTACTCTCCTCATTCCCACTCCTGCCTTTTAGGAGTAATTTGCTGGCAACAGGAAAATTGACCCCTTCACCTAAAAATACTACATTACACTTCTGAATTGGAAAAGCCTCAAAATGTTGCAGACAGGGAAGACGAGTCAACCCTTAAAGTAAAAGCATCATCTAAGGCTCTGGGTGGATGTAGCAGTAGTCACCTGCACTCTCGTGCATATTCAGAATGATTTGTGTGAAGTGCAGAGATGCAGCTAAATAAAAATGCCCAAAATGACAAATATTGGCATCTTAAAAAATAGCATCCTAGTACTGACTCTGAGACATATAATTAAATTGAATTCTAAAAAATACTTAAAATGAGGCTCCTTAAATTACATGCTTGCATCAAGTGTAAATTAATTTCTTTACACTTTATCACATTAATGTACAGTAGTGATCTACATTGTGCTGTCCTCTGTGAACAACTACAATGGCACACAAAGGTTTTTACCTCCCAGTAATCATTTAAAAACTTATAAGAATAAATAGTGTGTTAAAGTTAAGATTTCTTGCAGTATAAAATTGTCTTTTGAGGAGGAGTTTTAAAAAAGAGTGGCTCAGAAAAGGAACTTAAAAACCATTTACTATTTGACTCACCACTCTGGATATTCAAAGCATGGTGTTTGTCAATAGTCCATCCTCCCAGCTTGGAGGCAGTGGTTTCATAGCCCTGTAGAACAGCAGTCCTCTTCTCCCACAAAATAAGGTCTGGACATGACTCATACTCAAAACCCACAGATACTAAGGCAAGAAGCAAGGATAAAATTAGATTTAGAGAACAAAATGTGTTCTGGATTAAAAAAAGGAAAAATAAGCATGATGCAAGATTTACTTTATCACTTACCAAAGGCTTCAGACAAGCCATAGACCTTCTGGCTATAGACATCAGCCTTGTCCCATACAAAGTCATAAGAGAGGTTTGGGGCTGCAGGAAACCACTTTGTGAAGAGCCTGCCTTCCACAGCCACCATGAGGTGAACCTTCATCAAGTTGAAAGGGATCGTGGAGTGGGTGAGGGTCACTCTCAGTATTGACTTGTAACCTGGGGTCCTGCTGCTTAAATAACTGAGTTTCATATCGGTCCCTGGTATCGGCACTTCCTCCTGTAGAGACTATGGACAAAAAAAAAAAAAAAAAAAGACAAAGACAAAGGAGGAACATAAATCCTGACACTCACTGAAAGGAATTGTAAATATTTAAATGATTACAATTGTGTTTTTTACAGTATTTGTGGTATGTTGCCTTTACATGCCCTTTATTTCATGAATATTTATTAATTTATCATTTCTTTGGTCAGTGGCCATGACAACCTCGTCACATATTTTTATAGCCTTGCCTCCGGCTAAGTATATAAACCCATGGGAAAATTAGAAACATCAATTAGAGGACAATTATATTCATGTATTAGAGGGACTCTAATGAAAGATTTCTTCATTATGTACTCCAGTGAGTATACTTTATAACTGAGGTAATAAATACAAGTCCTTCATTAGGACAAAAGCCTTCCCTTCATTCCATATGACAGTGGTTTTAAAGGAGTGCCCTTGGGCTCAGGCCTCACACTATACGGTAATATATAGTGTAATAAAAGTCAGTTTAGCAAGACACAGCATCATGGCCTTAGGAAATTTCGACCGAGGTCAGACTTGTAACCTCTTGATGATTCAACAACAGGTCAGCAGTCAGACATTGTACGTTGTTCACATTTAGGATCAAGGGTTGACAACACTGGTATGGTTGAGCAACTCCTCTCTGCTCTGAGGGAGTCACCTTTTGTCACCTGTCTGCACAGTACAGAACACAATGTAAAGTTGCAATTAAAAAAGGTCCGCAAAGCGACATTGCTTCAGGGACATGTCTCTGCAGATGTTCATACAGTGTAGTTATGCCTAGTTAACTGATCAGAACTCTTTTCTTTAAGGAAAAGTGTATAAGGGAAGATGCCCTTTACAGTGCTCATCCTGTTCAAAAAACAGCAAAGAGAAGGCTACTATTAATAGACAGGATTGTATACTAAATCCACTGATGTGCCATATATCTTGTGAGGCAAAGTGGGAGATAAAGTAATTAGATTGGGGCACAGAGATGCCTGCTAGACATACAGTAACCCCACAATGACCTGCACACACAAGCTCATACAAGTGTGTGCTTGCACCAACATGACACATACTGCACGTATGTTGAAATATATCAAAATATTTACAGTCATGAAATATAAAAGCAAATCCTTTCCGCTGGTACTTGTATGTTTAACCTGGGAGACCACAACCCGGGGGAAATTAAAAATGTCCAGGCTGTTTTCTGTGTGAGAGGTAATCATCATCAGTCTGCAGTGAGACAGTACAATGCACATTGTAAATCGCCTGAGTTCCGCGGACCAATTACACTAGAGAGATAAAATCACAGCACTGCCATGAGCCAGAGTTACCATTACACTAGTACTTGATGAATAGTCTTCAGAGCCTCTCTCAGATGTTTGGTATGAATCACTTGGAGGAGAGACCCATGCAGATTTGAGCCTGCAGGGAAGTGAAGAGGTGCAGAGTAGTCACCTGGATTTCGGTTACGACTGTTCGCCTCTCAGAGCAGGAGCCAGCGAATGCGGTGAGCGGAGCTGGGGACACCACAGGGCTGGGCCTGGTAAAGCTGCTGAGGTCACAGCTCGGGATGTCATTTTCCTCATGCCGCATAACGATGGTATCCATGACAAAGAAGCGTCCCCATGGCAACCACAGAGTGTGCTCCTGAGTGATGAATGGAGCGCGCTCAAAGTGCAGGGCTACGGCTATGCCCCCATTGGTTACCAAGTAAAAGCTGGAACACAGATATTCTCAATGTCACAGAGGATTTTGATAAATACTGAGTGAAATTATAGCAAATAGTACAGTTCACCATAGTAAATTACATATTTTTCAAATAAATATTGCAAAAATCCCTATTAGCAAAGCATGTAATCTGTTGTGTGTTGAGGATTAAACCATGCTACAATTTACTCCGAATATACTGTAATGTCTGTTTTCTAATTAAATGTTATATAACAGATCAAACAGTAATAAACTGACATTAAAAAAAAGGCTGTTTAGAAAGGATAGTGTTTTACTGTTAAGTATTATCTTTCTGGAACACACAGGCTGAAAATACAATAGGAAGATTAATCACAACGTTAAAAGCACTTAATTATGCCATAATCTGTATATTTTATTTGATGAAGGCAAAATAGAAGACGCATGCTTTGAGTAAAAGCAGGAGTGTTTCGCCCGTTCCACCCATGTGTGTGTAGTGTACTGCTCCTGTGCTCACATTTATATGTGTGAGAGAGAGATTTGTGCTGCAGGATGCAGGCAGCCGCCGCTTCTCTATCGATCCCTTAGATGAAGGCTGTCCACTCTAACATCAGTCTAAAAGCCCTGCAATGCAATCCCATCCACTGTTGCATTTAAGGGCCCCTGCCTCTGATCTGACCTAAGTTGGTCTCAGTAAACAGGCTGCACTCTGGCAATTTCATCATCTCCAACTGCTGCATGGTGAGAACAGCCTGCATCTGCACTGGATTTCTGCAGCTCTTGTCACTTCCCTCTTAGAGTCAATTAGCACCTGGTCACATACAGACCCCTGGGACAAGGCCTTATCCTCACATGGGAAGCATCTTTTCCAAATTACAGATAAAAAAGCAGCTCCTAATAGAGACCTCTAAACCAGGTAACCTCTCTCCCAGTTCAAACTGCTATATAAATAATAGGCAAAGTCTAACTACCCTCTGGGATTAACATCTGATTAGCTGTGGTGATAAACAAAGGTTTGTTCTTCTCCCTTAGTGTTTTGTCCTTGACTAGGTAAGACTAGAGTGAGTCCAGCAGTATGCAGGCTGCAGAGCAGATAGAGGCTGTGATAGTGGTACCCTTGTTCTGCCATGATCCATCAGCAGCCATGCAGCTGCAGCCGGTCAGTCCGCATGACACCTGGCAGGCTCAGGCTATGCACGCTAAAAACACTTCTGGACAGACACTCACGGGCAGCGTGGCCAATCGATGAAGGGATTCACTGGCTGTTATCAATCATGACAACAGCCTTAAGCCATGTGACAAAACTTATTAAGCCACCTACAACAGCTTGCTTATGCCCTCAGGGAATGCATCAAGCTCAAAGAGTTAACCCTGCCAATAAATTTGGCGTGTCTCATACAAATAATACGCAATCATTTCACACTCAATGTAGACGTGTAATGAACTGGGTCTAGTGTTAAAGTGAATCAAGGTCACAGTGAAAAGTTAGTAAGAATAAATAAGGACTGTATACTTCAGCAAAAGCCCACGACTGGCTGTGGTATGTTGTGATTATATCACAGTTAAGGGGCATTGTTCAACAATGACAACGCCTTTGGCTCTGATATAATCACAACAAGTCACGGCCTGGAGTGAGTTCCTGCTTACATAAAATGGTAACCAAGTATGGCAAAATGTTAGTTAGCAACTCCAAACTGTTTTATTCACATCCATAAACATTTGTAAGTCATTGTTCCTGCTAAGACATTGGTCCTCCTGGCAGTCCACACTTTGTGGAAGGTGGTTCCTTTGCAACATACCAGGTAGCTGTAACTAGCTGTAAGGAAGCCTGCTGCTGCCCTGTTAGCGTCATCGAGTGTTGCCTTCCAGTTACAACCACAATCAACCCAACCCGTAACCTCATTATCAACCGATTAGTTAGTTTATTTGTCTCATACAAGCAGAAATGGTATGATGGCTCTTGTTTAATAACGACCCTGGGGCAAAAACACAGCGATGCTGTGGCTCAGTGCTGTCCGTACTGCTGAACTATGGATAGATATACACTGCCAAGTAGTCAAGGGTACACCGGATATCCTATACCAGTGGTTTTCCATTCAAATTGAAAGCGGTTCATTTACTAAAATTTCCTTAAGGTCTGAACCTCATGATGTTTACTTTGCACCCGATGGCCTACCCCTAACACTGCACATTTTCTTATCAATTAAACACCCCCCCCCCCCCCCCAAAATAGCATACTTACAGCATGGGAAACAAACAGCTGTCTGTACTACAAATCAAATTAATCCTATAGCTAGCAAAATTTACTTGAGGCCTACACTGCAAGTACACGAAAACAGGAGTACATTTCTTCTCAATAAAATAAACAAAAATGGGCTCCTTTAGAAAAAGTGCAAACACAGAGCTGAATATATATGGTCTGTCCATTCACCTCTAAACATTCTGTTTTCTGGATCAACTTATCTTACTTTTGAACAAGTCAAACGTCTTCTCATTCCCACATCTCTCTTCTGGTGAACAACTGATTTGATTGGCTCATTTGAGTGACGCTATTACGCACGGTAAACAAGTACCGAATTAATTGTAGCCACAACCGTCGGGAGCAAAAAACAACAACAACAACAACAACAACAACAACATCAACAACAATGCTCCGTTAAGTTTATCACGTTTTCTCAATCATTTAAATTTGTCATGGGTTGGATAGAACTGTCACTTGGTCTGTGCCTAAACACCAGTGTGTGATTCGGATATGTCTGCAGTGCGCTATTGATATCCAATACTACCTACATATACTATCACGGCTCCTGTAGAGATCTCTTCAAGCAACCAATAATGTAATAAGATGGAATCTAAATCTGCAGGTTATTCATTATTTGAGAAAAGCATTAAAGGGAATAGATGTGTCTCACTGTTCAGCCAGTCAGAAAATGGCTACACAGCTGTAAAGAAACTAACTAACCTCTTTTGTTTAGGCTAGAAAACTTTTCAAGATAGTGGAAAAGGTAATTTAAAAACTAAGCCCTTGGACAATAAAGAACACATCATAAAAATGAGTTGAGACAGCTTTCCCATTTCTAAGTGGCAGAACAGGTGCATTTCTGATTTCACGCTGCACTGAGCCAGTTTACAGTGATTGCAGGGGAGTTGCAGGAGACTGGGCATGTTTACAGGGGAACCTGAGAGATGGAGTAGTGTTTACACATATGCTGGAAGGGAGAAAAGAGTATTGAGTTTTGCAAAGGAAAACCTGAGTGATGCATGAGAAAAATGGGACACATGTAATTGGGAAACGGATAGAGATGAGGGAAACTATTGCAGTGGAAAGGACATGAGACCTGAGCTCAAGGAAAGTACAGGAAATAAGGGAATGAGAAGTGGTCAGAAAGGAAAGGCTTAAGGACAGTGGGAAATTGGAGGAGGAAGAGCGTGAAGGGATGGAGAGCAGATGAAGTGAGGAAGGTGATAATGATTAGGTGGAGATGAGAGCCTTTTGTAAAACTTAGAAGAAGAGGGGACTGACAAGAAGATGGGAGGAATGAGGAAAAGCAGGAATGATCAAGATCAAACCAGAGGCTAAGATATGGACTTTTACAGTGTCAGTAACTGATAAAAGTGTCCGGAGGAAGTGGAGCTCGGAGAGCAAACACCAATTCATGCTGTGCTGTGATAGAGGGGCTTGGTTTGCCTCAAGGTCTTAATAACCTGACTACTTTAAGAGATACAGCAGGCTTAGAGGCTGTGAGTGTGAACTGTATGAGTGTGCAATCTGATTCAAAAAGCATTCAGTAAAAGAACATAAATTACAGAGACGTATTAGCCAAAGTTTTTCTCCAAGGCCTCTTTTTCCACTCTAAGAAACACAATGAGCACAAAAATCTGAGGTGTTTGTCTGGATTTTTCTGAGAAATTCTCCTGGTGGCTAACGCAGCTGGCACAGTTGCTCAAAGAAAGCCAGAGAACAGAGAACTCAAGACTTTTTCTACTCGTTCTATTCAAACATATGAACACAAAACAGTGTTTCCCCTACCATTGATTTGGAGGGGCGGCCCGCCCCCTCAACGCGCCCCCTTGCCCTCCAAGAAGAAAGGCTCAAAATATTTTATCACAGCCGGCTTCTCGTACAGATGACCTAGGCAATTGCCCAGGGCACAAAATGGTCACAGGGGTGCCAGACGATTCATCTTTTTTTGTGTAGTGAGCGGCTATAGCGCCCAATAATGAAAAGCTGCAGTATCAGTGCTGGAGGCTGCAGTTTCAGGACCGCAGTTCTAGGACCGCAGTTCCGCGTTAGCTAACTGATGTTAGCATTGTAACCTTAGCGTTAACCACAAAGTATCTATATTCATCATGTCTAGCGTGTCTTATCTAATTAATGCTAATATTATCCTGATGTTACACCCTAGTGTTATGACTATTTCTGCTATCTATCGAAATGTGCTACTTTGCGGTCCTGCGCATGCGCAGTGGAAACTAGTTAAGTTTAGGCAAGGTCGTCCAAATGGTTAAGGTTAGGGCAAAATTACTGGGTGGGGCATATAAATCCAACACAGAGGTTATGTTTAGGCAAGCAATCATGGACGGTTGTGATTAGGCATGTGACCCGAATATAATCATGCCAAAGACATTTGGTCAAGTTTAGGCAAAAATCGAATGGTCCTAGCGGTCCCGAATTTGCGGTCCTGAAACTGCAGCCTCCAGTACTGCAGCTTTACCCTACTCATAGCACCAACATCAAGTATAAATTGTCTTCTAAATGTTTTGAGCGGTCAGCCTGTAATTGGCTCTGGAGTTTCGCTTCTCTCTCTCACTCAAATGCTCTCTCACAGCATACAGCTCACTCCTCCGCCCATCCAGAAAACTCTCTTGGCGCGTGCGTTATTTGCGTCAGTAAGCAGAGGGAAGAGAGGGCAGTCAGTGATGCTGTTGCTCACTCTCTGTTTACTTATTATTTGTTAAGTTTTTGTGTAAGGGGAGGAAACTAACGTTACAGCGCTCTTAATGTAAAAACCCAAAACTATGTTAGTGGGTTGATAACGTTACGTCGTCACTCCATTACCTGTCTTGGTACTTTGTGAAATAAATGCGTAGGTGTATCAGGATACTGTCGCATGTCTTTTTCTAGCAAAATATTTGTGGCTGTTTATGGCATTTGCGTAATTTATATGTGCACTCGTTTAACTTCAGAAGAGCATAAGTGTCTTTTATGCAGTTCGCTGTCCTGAGCGACTCTCTCTGTCTCTGTCCTGCTTTCCTGCTTCTGTTGCGGCGTGTCTTACACGTGCTTCTCACACACACATACACACATTCACACCCCTGCAACTTAATCAACCTCCCCTACTCCCCTTGACCAGTAAACCTAGGGGAAACACTGCACAACAATTCACCTTCCTAAAGAGCTCCTAGTGGTACTGTAACAACAAGAAGTAACACGATGACTTTATTGATGAGGCTTCCTGTTTCCTGCAGAGGCAGAAGGTATGTGAATTGTCAGGGGAATATAGTGTAATCATCTATGCCAATCAGTCTAATTAGTATAATAGATTAGATCATTTAACGGAAATAGATTTAAAACAACCACATAATTCATTAAGGTTGGGCTTAAGACTTGTTTTCACCAATGACACTGATGGCAAAAAAGTATTTTAAAGCTACAATAAAACAAGACAAATGCAAATCAAATGAACTGCAGGTCTGTGGCCTAAACTTAAATGTCTCACTTAATTCTCTAAATCTTTCGTTGTCAAATAAATAATGTCCATCTGCACTATGTTTCATAGCCCCAGTGAGCTGCTTTGAATTGGCATATTTTATTCTTTCCCCTCCCTGCTGCTAGCGAAGCATAACTTATGAGTGTACCAGAAGGGCTTTGTTTGATTTCTCTGGGAATTGAGCCGAGAACTCCAAAATTGGACCAAATGAAAGCACGAAGCAGATCAATGGTGGCACAGTTTGCAGTGGCAACTGTGTTTTTTTTTCCCTCCATCATTAGAATTCAGCACAGCTAAACAACACTATTTGACAATAATATAAATATCATTGTCACATCTCCGTACAGCATATTTAGATAGCGGTTAGTGGCATTTGGGTTGGATCCTTTTGTTTAGGCGTGTATGTCAGTGAAAAGGAGAGGGCACATACCTTCCATCCTGCCTTGTAATTGTGTAACCATAGGACGGGTTGTTGATAAAACTGATGTTGACTCCAACCAGGGGTGTTCCATCTGAGGTCACCACTTGTCCACGGATGACACAAGCATGGCTGCACAGGAGAGACAACAGCAAACACAGGCACAATGATGCACTATTTTTTGACAAAAGTTTTTACTTAAAGGCTCATACAGGTAGAACAGTACAAACAATACAAAACAAAAACGACAGCCTTGCAGTACGGCAAATACTTAAAATATAGTGGTAATGGATTACAATATACTGTTGAGTTTCTAGTGTAGTCTTACCATCTTATGCAAATACAGGTGGATAAAAGGTTGCACTTATTAAATATACATTAAGTATGTTATTGAAACTTATCAAAAACACTGTACACAATAAAAGCAAAGAGCCACAACAGTAACAGAACAACCTAACATCTCCTAGGACGTCTCTAAGGGTTTTCTACCCAGGATGGAAGGATAATGAGATAAGGAAGCTTTACTTTGCTTTTGCTCTAATTAAAAAAAGAGGATTTATCTTTTCCATTACAGAATACAAGAGAGGGAAATAATAGGACTGCAGATTGCAAGACTTGCTTGGCTGGTTATCAAGACCTCGACAGATTTCCAGACTGACATCAGGTCTCCAAAAGCTGCATAAATTAGATCTGATCATCAGTCCCCACCAATCAATAGTGGGAAGTCATCCAAATTCACCTCCTAATCTTACTGAACTGATGAGTTGAGACCTTGCTGTATCACGTCTCCCTCGTCATTAGCGAGACCCAACTCATGGTCACCCGTTGTTTCTGTGGTCGTTTGCAAAAATTCCCCTAACAAATGCCTTGCTGCCACTTCTTCATTAGACCATGGCTATTTTTAATACATTTGGGTCTTAAACACTGCCACGTACCGGAAACAATTAACACTAGTGTGTTAGTAGCTGCCCTCAACATGTCCTTACCAGAGGCAAGATCATTCACCCCACACTATCCTGGTCCCTAGAAACCCAGTTTTATGTTAATTAGGCCGTGTCCCCTTCAGAAGACCTTGGTTGTCGACCACTACGCTGTAAACAAGCAAGGAGATGTTGCTCTGAATCCTTGGGCTCATACCCAAAGATCTATGCGGATGGATATACACAGAATTACCACTAAAGTTAACCCAGCACTGGCCCGGCTGTCTAAGATTAATCATTCATGCCGACAGTTTATTTTAGAGTCTTGTTTGAAGAGGCAATCATCCACATTTTCTTCAGATGGGGCTGTGAAAGTGGAACTATCTCCTTCCTGCCTCTGTGAACCACATGGGGAGATGATTCCTCGCTGTCAAGACAAATGATTTAAATATTGACATCAAATACAACAGAAAGAAAGAGCAGCAAAGGAAGCGTGAAACATGCACTGCAGAAACTTCCCCTCTGTATGAGATTTTACTAGTCCAAAGGATTCACAAAGTCAAACGAGACTTCACAATATCTCCAACCACCAGTTTATCGTGCATCACTCACAGAGGGTGAAGTGAAAGTAAAAAGATAAAGTAAAAACAAACAGGTGAAGCCTCTGGACTCAGCCTGAAATTTATCTTCTTTCTGGATAGAAACTCAGTGTATTCAATGCTATGTAAGTAATGCAAACATACTCAGCTGATATCTCGTATCAGCGTTTTACTAACTTCTGAAAATGATCAACATGATTCAAACAAGCCATTCAAAACTGACTCTCCTTTCAATTCAACAACTGGGGATTAAAATAGATAACTTTTAAATATGAGTATGTGACTGAAATTTGTTTGTTAGACATGATTCTAACATGACACACGGGGACAGATGCAAAGAGGGGAACAGGGACGACAGTAACTTAACCCGAAAGTTGAAGAATGGTTGGAAAGAATAATAATAATGACAAGTCAGGACTGTACTGTAATAGCATATGGAAAAATAGGCGTTGCATTAGGTTTCCATCAACAATTCTACTGTTATATCAATTTATCACAAGCTGCATTTCAGCTAAAGTTAGCAAAAAGCAAATGACTTTCAAATCTGATATAAGCATTATTTACAGCTGGGTTAAAACGTTGGGATTTGGAGGAATTCGATTGGACGATTAAAAACGGGACGAATCAATACCAACATGGTGGATTACTGTGATAGAGGCTAACGTTAGCCTAACTTTAGCCCGTAAATTAGATCACAAACTGTCACACATTGGGCATGACGCTCACTTGCACCTTTTCTCACGCACTCATCATGCCACACCCACTATTTCTCACACAATAAAATCCAAAACATGAAAAAACAAATAAATATGGAACTCCTGAGCAGCAGGAGAGGGCTGCACCATGCTGCCAGCAACATCATTTGGACTCTCTTCTGAATTTTTTGAAATAAAAGCTCTAAAGGCAGTTTTGCCTGACAACTGCCGGCCTGACGTGGCTTTTATTTCAAAAGTAAATCGCTAAGCTGCAAGATAACATGACCTTACATCACAAAGACTTGAAATTTGAATTTTAAAAACAATTTAGGACAGATGTGAGCATAGGCCTAGTCTTGGTAGAGATTGCTCTAAGCAAGATGACAAGACATTTTTTTGATAACACTTTACTTAAAGCATCCATCTATAATGCATTACGAACATACTTAAAATGCCTTATAATGCACCTATAGTGCTATATAATCATAGTCACGGACAAGGTTAGGGTTAACCCTAACCCTAACCATAACCACACATAGTGCGTTACAAGTGTGTTCAAAATGTTCATAATGTTTATAATGTTTTGTATATGTTCATAATGTGTTATAATGCATTATAAAGGCAGGCTTCATAGAAAGTGTTTTTTTAAGATAAGAGTTTTTAAGATAGATTTTTTTAAATAACTTTTTAAAAAAATAAGCATTAAAGATATACAGCTGTCACAATACACATTTTCACAAAATCTCTAAACATCCTTTACCATCATGTAATTGTGAGGGGACTTAACTGGTTGGGACTATTTCAGACAAAAAAACAACAACTGCATGCCAGACTTAAGTATAGAGAGCTTTCAATGAGCGAGGCTAATAAATGGTACTATCAGCACAGCATCAACAAAAACATCATTACCCATGCGAATTACATGATTATAGGGCAAACCCTGCTGCAAATATAAGCATTTCAGCGCTGCCCTCTCTATCCCTGCCTGTATGCTACCAAACATGCTGAAGAGCATAAAAATGAATAGACATCAATGTAAATTTTTAGCTCTCTAAATATGTAATGCTGCTAAAAGGGATACAGCCCACTGAGAATAAAACAAACAATAGATTTTCTGACACTAATGGCCTAATGCTAATAAAAGTTATAAATAAAATAATAAAAGTGCAGCCTGTAAATGAAGCCAACGGCTTCTACCATGCTATTATAAGCCGGCTATCAATCTTTGCCCAAATTGCTCTATAGAAAAAGTCCCTGTTTACTATTCTAGTCAGCATCCACAGCTGGGCCTTGGCAGTCTCTTGTATTATGTGTCATGGTGGAGAGTCGAGACGTTTTATGCAGTGGCAGATGCTTTATTCAGTGGCACCTTTGCAGCTTTTTGTGGTGGGAAACATCAGAAATAGCAGTCCAACATGTCTACCAGCATGAGGAAGTGGTTAATGGATCAATAAAGGGATGATCAAGTGACCAGGGCAGGGATATCAGGAAGATGCTGAGGCCCAGAGTCCCCTGTCATAACCGCTCATATCTGTCGGTAGGTGGGGAATGAATACCAAGCATGAATAATAGATTATCACTGATATTTTTAGGTGAGCCGAGGCCTCCAATCTTGCAGCTCATCTCTGGATTCTTGATTTTTTACTTATTTATGGCAGCATCTTCTTGTGAGAGAGACAAGAGTATTACTCAACCTGCATGCCTCTTCCTCTGTCCAGTGAAGAACTGCAAAATGTTGAGTGGTTCTTGAAAGCCAGAAAAATGTCAATGAGGGAAAATGTCACAGTGTCTTACAAGTGCTTTTCTCAAGTATCGACACTACCACAAAAAATTAAAAAACAGGCGGCGTTTGAATTCGATGACAGGTGACGTAATTCACTGATGTCAGATCATACGAGATAATTATCCAAGGAATGGATACAGTGGATACAGTGTAGTAAAAAACATAAAGAAACATACTACTGTAAACAATGAGGTAAAATCTAATGCTGTCCACATTGGGTCAGCGAACACCACATTATTCACATTATCTTACCCAATATCAAGATGTGTTTTCCTGCAAATGATACTAAAAGAAATGATCCTGCTATAAGACACTTTTGAAATCAATTTTTCTTTAAAAAAAAAAAAGCAACAGCTCTTCCGAACTAAAATTAGGGAGGTCTGAAATCACAACCTTTTGCTACATCAGTTTGAAAATAAGTAGAAAAATAACGTCATGCTGTAAAGTTTCTTTGATTTATCTTCTGTTTCTGACACCAGTTTTTATGAAATTTTATCAACACTGATAAAAATTAATATATATTCTCAATTTATTCTAATCTCAATTTATTTTCTTCTGTCTGTTTATTTCAGAATGTATTAAGCCATGATAAGAGAGAAGCACAAGCAAATGTGATGCAAATAAGAGGACACAGCCTCACAAGCGATTAAAGATGAAAAGAGAAGGAGACAAAGGAAACAAGAGGCCGGGGAATCTTTTGGGACTTTGACAGCCATCCAGCCTGATATGAAAACATCTCAGATTCCATGGCTGGGGTGTCATGAGCTCAGCTTCTGGGAGTGGGCCTCAGATGGATTACAGTAAAAGTAATCACAATACATGAATATGAGATGCTTCGTGCCAGGGAATGCAACTTGCTTTTTACCACATTCTATGTTTGTCCATCATCA
>JAPZDX010000023.1:23788384-23798990 GCA_029783625.1 Naso annulatus | reverse complement strand
CCGATCTCTTTCCTTGGCTTTTGTAATCTGCCAAAAACTGCCTATGTTTCATGCCCCAAGTCTGGGCTGTTTGCTGTGGAGTGCTGCTGGTTGGTATTATAGGGATTATGTGGATTGCTATTACAGGTTTCAGTGGCAGGTCATGCCCAGGGCACTCACCTATGGCAGTAGTAAGGAAGGAGACAGTTTCAGTTTCTTTTCCGTCGTTGTAGATGGCCAGGTGCCAGATGCCGGAGTCCATGTACTGGATAAAGCCTGTGTCGTGTGTAGTGATTGGTACCAGGCTCCGCTGCATAGCCACAGGCCCCTCCAGACCATGGATGTCCTGGGCCAGGAGCCGCCGCCCATCCAAAAGCTCCACAAAGTCAAACTGCAGGCAGACACAGAAAGTGAGAAAGACTGATAGATGGACCGCAGACACGCCATTAGAGTGACACATGAGACATGAGTGCTTTCAGTCCTCTTTATAGCAGAGCATCATTTGGTCTGCATGAATAACTCATCATTCCAGAGCAGCCAAAGTAAGTCTTGGCACATCATGGCTGGATGGGCTGTGATAATTTTAAAGCAACATTAAAGAGCAAAAAGCTAAGGGAAAAAATTTTAAAGCTAGTGTTTACAAAATAACATCTGCAACGATTTGCTTCATATTAGTAGTGACTCAACGAATACTAATGAGACGGCATTTCGTTTTCATCTCCATGAGGAAGGGAATCTTGATTCATCTGCCACTCTTTGCGTAATCAGTCGCGGCATGAAAACTCCACTCTAGATTATTTCTTTTGAAGTAAAAATAGAGGAAGGAGACAAAAATGATCCTTGACTGGAAAATAAATCACATCGGACATTAATGCAAACAAAAATTACTCTAACAATCTGTTCAACTGCAGTTACATTTACAGTGCAAATCTAAACTCTGTGAACCAAGCAGTCAGATATGATTAATAACATGATATATCTGATTCTGTGCTGCACAGAGGTGGGAAATTAGTGTAAAGAAAAATCTCCCTTTCCTGGCCCATGAGCCCCGCATCTTTGTGTGATTCATTGATGATACTGAACCTGGAAGAAATTTGCCATAAATCCTTTCTGCAACAAAGAAAATGATTCATAATGTAATAGAGAGATTTATGAATTGGTTTGTATTCCTGACACACTCCTGCATGGTTAGATAGATTTTTTTAAACAATACCCCAATTTATATTCTGCGAAAAGAGAGAGAATGGGAAAAGAAGCTGAATCCTTATACTGTGCAGACATGATTGCAAATTGTTTCACACTCGCACATTTATAATATACTATTGTCTTGACACTCTACTGTCATAGAACTAATAAGCACAATAGAATACAAAAGACAAAATGTAGTGACAAATTAATGGGTGTCAATGACACATTTCCCACCTGTGTGTGTGACGGAGGTAGGCCTCTCCTTCCATAGATTCCCACTAAGGCATCTTTGCTCAGGGACACATTAAACTTCAGGTACATGGGATGATCAATGAAGACCTGGGACCTCCAGAAGATACCAGGAGGAATCTGCTGCGCGACCTTGCGCCCCACGTCAATCTCTCCCATATCTATATAGCTGTCATCTGGGAACAAGCTGTCCGATTTGCCTGCATCGCACACAAAGAACATCGGTCAAAGAGATCGCACCATTAATCCAGCGTGTGGAGGGCAGAGGGAGTCAGTCTGCTGAAGCATGATAGTCTTACCAAATCACAGATATTCAATCACATCCCTGACAGTCAGAAGAAAAAAAAAAAAAATTATGAATGACTATTGCCAGCAACTCCAGCCCCAATTCCGCTGAAAGAGAGAGTACAAAAGTAAGAATAATCTGATAGTCTGGTCTTCAGATAAAATACATGCTATGTCCTGAAGTGGTTAGTGTTGATCCTTTTGAAATGACAAATACAAAAAATCCTGTTGAGAATGAAATGATAAGGGGCACCCTTGTAGCTCAGTTGGTAGAACGGGTGCCCCATGTACAGAGGCTGTGCCTGTCCTATCAAATGAAGGCACAAAAAATATCTGGAGGGAAAAAAGGGAAAAAGAAATATGCTTTAATATCTGGCACTGATTATTTTAAAGCACCGACTTCCTATCATTAAACTAGGTGTAGAACAATGATTATTCTATTGAAGTTGCTGGCTCATACATGGTTGTTTTTTATAATCTTTACACATTTGATAAATCTTGTTCATCTGAGCAAAAAGTGATGAAAGGTTCTTACATTTGATTTATAAGGTAAACTATATGAAGTGAAAGAACTCTGAATAAGATGCAATTCTGGATATTTTAATAAGATTTAGTTGTAACTGAAGTAAAGTTATTGAGTTAAAATCATACTTAAAGTAGAGAAGGATCACCGATACTAGTACCTACTAAGGTACTGGCACATTCGATGCCAAAAAGTGTCCATATGCTTCATAACACACCTTATATTGGACTCTGTGGAAATAGCAACATCTGTTTGCTCATGTAGATGAGCTAATTTCATCAGCGATGTCTACTAAAGGAGACATCCATAGAAACTACCCCCCAGGACTTGGTGGCAGACACGGCTTTAGGTTACAGCGTGGCATAGCAGATGGCCGTCTTCTCAAAAGTCCATCAGTGGCAATGGGTTTTATCAGAGGAGACACACTCCCCGTCTAGCAGATCTGGGCTTTACATAATGCTTCAACACACAGGCTCCACATGTTGGGGTGTGTTTGTATTTATGCAGCACATTAATGGTGTACTCATCAGGCTGTTTAAATAAATCATAAGCCGAGACCAGTGATAATGGGCCTCATGCTTAAATAAATGGTTGTTGTACTGCAAGCTAAACTACAGCATAATGCTTTGATGGAAAGACGAGACTCAGAAAGAGAGAACCACACCGAATTTCAACACAGCACACATCTGCATCACCTTGATAAAACATTAGATAGCTCGTCATTGTTTCTAGTGACAGCACTGCAGAATGAGACTTACTTAAAAAACTATGGCTATTGATTTCCTATCAGCAACAGCGGCCATGCAGGGTCTAAGCTCAGCTGTAGTCATGCTTGTTGTTAGCTAAACACACTTTCAGCTGTCTGGTAAATGAAAAAGACAACTCCTGGATTCATCTATATGGTAATGACCCCATCTTCTACCCATTGTAGTCTGACAGTGGCAAATCACATGGTTAAATCTGGGCCCATTTGTTCAAGAATGGAGCAGAGTAAACTTTCCTCGAGTCGAGCAGTTGGTACCGTGGGGTGAGCACATGCTTTCTTTGGCTGCCAGGAAAGGCAGCCCAGACTAGGAGATGAAAGGATCACATCCGTTCTGAAGAGGACAGAGTGGCTAATCCCCCTCCAGCCCCTGGATACTCCGTCCCTTAAGCTGTCCCATTTTCTTCCTCCAGGAACAAATAACACTTTCCCACTTACAACAACTTTTATAGGATTACAATGCAGATCTCCTTGCATGCCGTGGAGACATGCAAACACAATGTGGAACTGGATGACAAAATACAAACAAACTTGCTTGAACTCCAAAATGTCATCTATAAACTTTAAGATTTGAAAAACTTTTTCCTCGTGTGATGTTGTTCATTTCTGAAGTGGAATCAACAGTGTATTACAGTCAACTGAGAGTCATACACAAAATCCTGACAAAATTCTGATATTTAGTTTGGTTTATGCAAAGGTCCAGTGTGTAGGATTAGGTGGCATTTAGCACTGACGTTGCAGATTTCAACTAGTAAAATATCTCTCCGTTCACCTTCCTATTCTAAGGACATGTTTAGACGAGAGCAGCCCTACTGAAAACGGAAAGGTATTTCCTTTGCGTCTTAAGAAAAATCTGTGTTTACAAGAGGAACCAAAGCGCTGTAGTATGCATGCCAGGCCAGTGGTCCGCGGTGT
This sequence comes from Naso annulatus, assembly GCA_029783625.1. Taxonomy (NCBI): domain Eukaryota; kingdom Metazoa; phylum Chordata; class Actinopteri; order Acanthuriformes; family Acanthuridae; genus Naso; species Naso annulatus. The sequence continues at coordinate 23,795,088 of JAPZDX010000023.1, read as the reverse complement.
AAGTTTGTGATGACATATCATCAGAGCTGCCAAACTTGTTTTGTTCCTGTTGCTGCTAAGCCCTAAGCGGCCACAAATTACAGAAATTCAGCTGTATTTCGACATCTGAAATTATGATACCAACACTCAATTTTGCCTCAACAGACTGTTGTCATATTCAACTTGCTTTGTTTGCACTGTGGAGTGTTTGAACTGAGTTTGGTAGTGGCTACTGTGAAATGCACTGACTTGCACTGGCATTAGCATTTAGACAGATGGAAAAAAGATTGCAGTTTCAGAAGTTTGTGGTTCCATGGGTGCCAACATGCCGCTGTCAGGTCAAATAAAGGCAGAACCGCAACAAAAGTGTTTCGTTTGACATTAAAACTTGTGCCGCCTAAATGGGGTGTAAGTGTATGGGAGAACCCACAGTGGCACCACTTCACAAAAATGTGAACGGCCCTGGAGCCATAGAGCTTGAGTTTGGTTTGTCCGGTCTATGCCACTGAGGAAACATGGTGGTCTAACATGGTGGACCTCGTAGAAATGAACCCACCCCCTTGCAGACAGAGTGCAGCAGGAATGAGTCCTAAAACCTGAAAATGAGTTGGTATTGTTGAAATTTTGGTTTCCTCTTCTGGAAGTTAAAAAAGGCTATTGCTAACAAGTAGCCTAATGAGATCACAGAGGCTGCCTGGCACCTTAAACGTGTTCATTAAAAAACTGTTACTAATGTACTCACTAATCCGCCATTACAGCCTTGTAGTGTTTACACTAACTCTTTTAAAAACTACGTCATGGAAACTTTTCAACAAGAAGACTCATGAAATTATAATGTGTGTAAAAAATATAGTTACTAAGAAGCCGAGTTTAAGGCTTTTCACTTTTGAAATTACATTTATGCCTCAAAAATCATAATAGTGGATTTCTTGTGAGAAGATTATCTTGCTGAACAAAACATTCATCAGTAAGTACCCTAAAATGTTGTTTTGCTCAGAGCCTTTCTTCTGCAAAATCCAAAAAAGCCAATGAAAAAATGCCATTTTGTCAAGGGAACCATGGAAACGCTGATGTCTGGATTGGTCTACAAATGTATATCATCCCCGCAGCATCAACTATTCTTATTGTCAGGTAATAATACACAAATATATATATATATATATTATTCTGAACATTATATATCTTCCCTTAAATTGTGCACACTGAACCTTTAACTACTATTTGGTCAAAAATCATTGCGTGTATTGAATAAAAATGGCACTTACCATCATCTTTTCCCCTGCGGTCAGGTACCTCCAAACCTGTGTTGCCTAATGGTGGCAAACTCAGATCCGTTGGAAAAGGGAGGCCGCTTGTATTGTCTTCTGACAGCTGGTACATCTGTCTCTGCATGGGTTGCAGGTGCCAGTTTAATCCAAAAAGGTGCATGGCTGAAATGTAAACAGACAATGTCAGAACTGATGTATGTAAAGATCACGTGAATGCATTTTATCTTAGCAAAAAAAACCCTCTTTTTCATACATTACAGAGAAAAGCAATCCCCCAAATTCTCAAATAAACTTTTTGTAATCATCCAAAGTGACATCTGTGAGATGGAGGAACAGGAAATGAAAAACAAAGAATAAAGAACAATACGTGGTTTAATGGTTAATGGCATTTTTAAAAAGTGCTGAGCAGTTAGATCAGAAGATGAATGCTATCCTGACCTCCTGAGACAACATCTGTCTCACCACACCAACACCATGGACCATCCCCAGTGCCCTGTCATTTTTACAACCCCATTACGTTTCCCTTTCCCTGCAAAACTAGGGGACAAAAAGAAAAAACACATCAGCAGGGAGACACCAGGGGTGTTTCAATGTGAACACAGTGGTTGAAGCTTGCTGATATTTTACAAGGTCGACAAAAGAAATGTCCTTTTGGAACAATGGCAGCAGAGTGCAGGACGGAGGAGGAGGGGCTGACCATGACAGATCACCAATAAGAGAATGGACAAGACGAGCTTAGCAAGGCAAAACCCACCCTGGAAGGCAACCGTCAGCAGAAAAAGCCCAGAAACTCAATATAGCTATTTTATTGGTTTGTTGGTTCTTTTAAGCTCCTTGAGTAAATAACCGTGCAATTCAATTATAAAGAGTGAAATTATCTGACAGTTTTAGATCAAAGCTGCAAGTAAGACCTCTCCGGTCCTCACAATGTTGTTTTCTTTAAATGTATTCCCGTTTTTCTTTTTATACGAGCGTAAACCACTTCATGTCACTAACAGGCCTTTCAGTGACTGTTCAGACAACAAAGAGAATGTCTGTGCTTGTCATTGGATACACAGAAAAAAAACTGATTTCTTAGTCAGACACGAAGATCTAAGCGTGTCATTATACAGTAATATCACTTCAAAATACGCATAAATTATAACAACTTACAACTGACAACTCTGTGGTTTGAAAGCATAGTTGTTGACCATGTGTACTAATCTACTTATTTAGGTACATTTGGCCAATCAACAAGTAAACAACAAAAGCAAAAAAGAGCAAAGACACAGGAACTGTTTGGTATAAAAAGAACATTTTTAGTATTTAGTATTTTCATTATGCACGTATAAAAATTGTACCACACTGTTTACTGAAATACTTAGATTGACAGGTATAAAAAGATAGGCAGCAACAGTATGGTTATCAGGAAAAACACAATAAAAACAGTCCCTAAAATGATTAAAGTTTAACTACAACACCAGTTTCTATTCTGTCTGTCCAGTGTCTGTGTCAGTGAAGGACAACCAGTGAAGAAACAGACGGCTTTGTTTGTCATTTTGTAAGCTCCGGAGAGACATTCATTTTGATTTGTCGTTGTACATTGACTAACAAAATGGAATGGAGTCAGTGTACATTGCTGCAGAACCAGAACTGCAGAGTGTCATTCTGAGAGTCCTAGTTGTGTTTTTGTGAGCCCATCTGTCCTGAAGCCTTTAATGGGAAATGATGGAAGAGGCCTCCCATCCAGATATGTAGAGTATTGGATCTTAGCCAGTGAAAACCCTTCTGATTTTATTTTGCTCGCTTTTGAAAGTTTGCAAACACTGCACAATAACACTCAGAAGGCTGCTGCAATTGGCTGTAAAATGAAGACAGGTTGTAAGAATAACAAGGTACTTCTAATCAGATAGCTACGGGCAGAGACAAGCTGTGTCTGTGTTGCAGCGATGCCACTGACCTGTCAAGAGTACTGAACTTCGTAGCATCGCCTATTTTTTCCTGAGCACATGTTGTGCCCTCCTTTCGCTTATCTCTTGGCAGGAACTTGGGTCACGCCATGCGCCAATTAGGGAACAAAGGTACTGTAGTACTGTAGTGAAGACTTCTCAGTCAATCTGAGGAAGTCAGTGCTCATTGCTGTGGGTCATCTGCCAGCATTCCTCTGCTTCTATCCTCTGATCTGAAGAGCCCTTTTCAACTGCTGCATACTTCACGGGAAGCTATGATGGGTAGAACCATTTTTTTTCTCATCTTGCTGCACAAAATCATCAAATCTTGCAAATATAAATAAAAAAGGCAAACTTTTGTTTTTTTTTTTAAGTCAGATTGGAATACAATATTTTTACAGATGCAGCAACAATCACCTAAAGCTTAATATTAGCAAAACCACTGAGCTTGTGGTAGACTTCGATACTTTAAATACGGATGTTACTGCACAGAAGCTACAAATCTCTAAAATATGCATAATTCACATACATTTTCAATGCAGCAGCATATCAAATCTTAACAGTCACCAAAGTTTTAAGGTGGGCACCTAAGATTGGTTTTACCAATTTAGTCTTTGATCAAAAGTGAATTGTGGTCACAGTCTCCAATTCTGTTCCTACATTATGGTTTCAAACAGTGGCCAAAACTGAGCGTGTTCAAATGACTGGAAGAACTGTTTATGACACTTCTTCATTTTATTCTATTAGACATTTGTGTACATTTTTTTCATTTTTAGTATTTGAATGTTGGAGTCATGATCAGACATGTTTTGTGAGGTCACAGTGAACCTGTTCTTTGAACACCAAAATGTTATTAATTTATCCTCACGTTAAAATAGCCATTGGTTCCCAATTTCCTGAGATATCGCGTTCACAAAAAACAGACCGAAGAAGAACTTTATTATGGAAGTATAAATTTCCAGGGAAACTGTTACTCTGACACATAGCAGCAGTTCCATGCTGCACTACTCTAAAAAGCAAAGCACTAATAAATAAATATGAAACATCATGTATAACTGACTTGAGCTTATTTTTCATTAATGCTTTTGTTTAGTTAATGCCTTGGCTGATGCGTTCATTTTCAGGGTACAAGCAAACAAGCGTACATTTCATTATTATGTCTGGAATTTGAGCTGTACGATGCATCAGGGTGTATTTCTTCTAGCATTTGCTGTCAAGAATGGCTTATTTTCATAATATTATTAAAAGTAGAAGAAGTAAAAGAAGAAAAGGAAGAAAAAACAAAGTAAACTGGATGGCATATAGGTGAGTATGAAGCAGCACAACCATCTTAACCTGCTTTGATTTGTGTTTAAAGCTTGAATGTTGACTTTAAGTTCAGCATAGTGTGTGATCAATGCAACAGAGCATCTTACATGAATACTCCAATGTGTTTGAACCCTACAACCATGCCTTTAATAATTGTAGAAATGATCAATATGTGGTGCAAAGTCCAGCAACTCTCTGTGTAATTCAGGCTACCCAGATCCATATTGTCTGTGCTCTGACCATAAAAAGCTGCAGCACTCTGCTCTGTCTGCCACCACAGGTCAAAGTCAGACCTGGGTTCGTGAATTGTGAATGAAGCTGACTCTTAATGCATTAATATTTTTTCAAAGCACGTAAACACAACAGTTTTCAGTGTTGGGGAAAATTTAGAAATGTAAAATAGAAAAGCTTCATCATTAATGATATATTTTAGCAAAGATTTACAGCCAGCAGTGCAATGCAGCATGCCTGGCAGTTACATGTGGCGCTTGTTAGCCCTTTTATGGTGATGTTCATTGTTTCAACTGATGTTTACCAGCAACATGAAAGTTTTACATACATACATGCAATGTTCTGTAGGGACATTAGAAGGACAGAAAGTTGCTCTGACAAAAGTATTAGAATGCTAAAATATTACTATAATCTAGCAAACCTAGTTTGGGTGTGCAGCCGTGCATAACAGCATGTGAATGCAGCAAATTACAGAAACAGGGGCTTCACTAAAAGCAGACTCCACCATTAAAGTTGACTGTTACATGCTAATATGAAAGACTGATTTAACATTCATGATAAAAGCAGTGGAATATTTCCTTAAAATCACAAAAAGCATTACAGAGAAGAAACAAAGCAAGAATTTTCTGAAGAAGTCACCGATAGACACAAGTAAGATCTGTGTTTTTGTGCTGGAAGACCATGCAGTGAAATTTTTTCTGGGCTCCAACCTCTTTGTCCTTGGCTAGATACCTAGGGTGAGTGGAAGTGAACACAGGAGGATACTGATGACCTTAAAATGAGAAACATATAACAAATGTGCTAATGAGCAAGCGACCACAGAGAAAATAGTGCCATCTTGAACCCCCGACCTTTTTGCGCTTCAAAATGGGCCGATTTACAAAGCTGTGACAAAATAAGACCATGCTGCAAGTCAAAACATCTGTCATGAGGCATAACTAGGTTCATTAGACAGCTCACCCAGAGTTCCCAATTACAGGCCTCAATAATTAATTGCACTTGAAATTAAATGTATTTTCTCATCAGCCTTTAATTAAACATGGCCCTCGTTCTTGATTGGAAATTCTGATCTTAGGGTGAGGTTTGGTCTCCAACATGTTTACTTGTGGTGCATCGGGAGATAGTAGGAGTTTTGCTGGGTATAATTACACAGTCTGATTAAGCACTATCAGGATGATGGAACTCTCTGGCTTTTGGCCAAGTCACAAGCTGTAAACTGCAAACATACTGTACATCTACTTCTACAGCCAACCCCACTGCTGATGCCAGCAACATGCCAAAACAAAACTTTATCGCAGCCGCAGTCATTGATTTCAAATAGCTGGATATGGTGATAATTACCATGAGCAGCAACCAGCTGATTCTTTTTGTTAATCCAGTCTGTTCAGAATTTCAAATGAAACAATTTAAATGGCTCCAGTGACACAAAAAAAGAATAATAAGATTTTAGTTCGTTTGGCCCCGAGGAGAAACAGAAACGATGGCTTCGTGATTGTTACGGCATAATGCATATCTATAACAAATGTCCTCAATGAAGAATCCATTTATCTCACTGATGAAGGCCATGCAGAAGAATCTGGTTGATCTTTCATTGACTTCATGCATATGAACTGCAATGGCTTCACCATCCTTCTATTTGAAAAACTATTTCTTTTTCTGTAAGATACTGAATTCAACTGTGTTATCATTTATATGTTAAACAGGTATTCACCATCAGATGTATTTTATATGCTATCAGATGTATTTTATACTGTAGAATGTATGAGAGAAATGTGTATGTACTCCTTATTTGAATTTATAATAATGGACCATGAAGAATTATCACGACTTGAATATAAAAAAAGGTACTGCTAGCTATTTCAAGTAGATCACCACATCACTGGAACTGTCTGCCAACCTAGGCAACAAGGATATTCATCTATATCTAAATCCAGACCTCAAACAAACCTTTTTGACATCACATTTAACATCATGCTTGAAGAATCTCTCC
>JAPZDX010000023.1:23767922-23779271 GCA_029783625.1 Naso annulatus | reverse complement strand
ATTACAATATACTGCAATAGGTTGTATCATTACCCCTGTACCTTGCTTGGTGTGGTATTGGCAATTTTTTAAAATATATATTTTGGATATACTGTATTTTATATGCAGACTGAGTTTTGGATTATTGGGAAGACTTATTTATAAAGAAAGATGATACAAATCAACAAATTACGCAAAATTCAAGAATTAATTTTGTGTTCATGTGAGGCATTGTCACACTTTCTCTTTTTGGTACTGGTATGTAGTGCTGTACTTGGCCAGAAGCCCTGTTCTTGTGAACGATAATTCAGCTTTTACTATTAAAATGTAAAATGTGCAGCCTTGAAAGTTTAAACATGTTGAAGCTTTTATATGAGACTTTCATTTTCAGCAAACACAGGCTGTTAGAAAGACTCACATACAGAAAATTGAAATCATGTTTTTTTTTTAATTTCTTTTTTAAAATCTGGTCTCTTCAACTACATTTTCACAAAATATTACACTGACATTGACTTGTAAGCAATGATGCCACTCAACAACTGAGAGGCACTCCTGCAAATCTCTCCCTCCACTTTAGCTGGTGTATGAACTGCTTGACTAAAATCAGCGACAGAGGGGATGGAGGCAATTCAATACACTGCACTACAGCAGGAAATCTGTATGAACAAGACTAGCCTTCATTTTCCTGGACACATATTTTAGCGAGCACATATGCAGCACTTCAGTTGTTAGAAGCAATTAATCTCAGCTATGTCCAATAATCTGTATGCAGAGCTAAGTGCTGTTCAAATGGAAAACTAATTTATTTAATAACTATTCGCAAACTACATAACTGTTAAATTGCACACTGGGAATGCTTTTCCACTAATCAATTTAAAATTAGAACTGTTCATTTATTCATAAAATGTATAAAGTTTGATAAGTAGCAATTTTCAAAACCTTTCAAATCCCTACATTGGATGTGGCATCATTTTTGCCTCATATAGGTCCTATGGGGAGTTCTGGGTTCTGACTCATTTTGCCCTTGTGGTGTCCAGGGAGAAGGTCTATTTCTGAACAAGGACAGAGGACAAACTCCACAGCACTAATGGTCACACCTGATGAAATAAAGTGATATGACATGCCCCGGACACCCGATCAACGCGCTGAGGTGTGAGCCATTCGATACAGAATTAATCAAAAGCGATTCAGTGCCCAGATAAATCATTAAATCTTGCTTACTGCTACAAGCCCTTTGGCTAATAAGGGGAGCAAAATTTCCAGCTGAGTAGCATTTGTCTATAAAAATACAAATAGAATTTATCATGCAGGCAGTGAAGCCGTGCTTTCTCCTGGCTCCCTCAAGCTGGTTCTCTCTGCTGGCCCTGCTGTTTCCTACACCATTAGGAAAGTCTAAGGGAAGAGCCATTTGGGAATACTAGCCTGTCTTTCGTGGACTCATTTGAGAGGTAACAGGTACCATAAACAACACATGGTGGGTATAACACTCAGCTCTCCTCTCTCTGTGGAAAAGAGTGGGTGGGGGGAGACCTGCAATCCAAACATAAGCTCACCCTCATTACTAACTGGAGGAGAAAATTCTACTATTGTGTTAGTAGTAGATGTGTGATTTGATTCGATTTGATTAGGATGTACCTGTCAATGATTCGAATGCAAAACAATTCTTGATGCATCTGCAATGTGTAACATCCTTAATTTTCTACATTATTGTAGGCTACATGTACATGACTACTTTTTCATCAGCTAATACAAGCAGTCAGATAAATCTGAACTCCCCTTTTATTTAGACAGTGTGCTCATAAATCAACACATTGTCTGCAAAATATTGATTCTCTATTTGTGTAGTTACGCATCCCATTTTCTCACTCAAGACAGAGCACCAGCGAACAGCATAACATTATATACACCGACACAGTGAGGGCAACGCGCTTTTTTAGTCTGAGACCAGAAGGAGAAACAAGACTTTGAATGCAACCTAAAGTAACATCGGCACTGAAATTGAAGAGAGTTGCCATAAAGGAGAAAGTGAACATATGTGTGCCACGACCTCTTCTCGGTCACTTAGCTGTTGTCAATACTGACTGCACATATTAGTGGATAAGCTTACGGTTAATTTTATACTATGACGCTAAATGTTTGATCCCTGTTCTAAATGAGCACTGCAAAGTATTTTAAGAGTCTATTGCTTGGGCAGCAAACTTTCGATTACATCATGTCTCTGCACAGATGCAGAATCTTCCATGTCCACATTGCAACGCATCCTATAATCAAGGAATTTCCACATCTCTAGTCAGTCGCATACAGTAGCATAATACCACCAGCTTTCACTGTTAACAGAAAATAAGCAATGTAATGATAAAAATAATTTATAATAATATAATATATATATGATATTATAATGTATCTACATATAGCAGAAAATGGCAACACAAGCCCCTGCCAAGAAAACTCAAACAAAAATTTAAAAAATAACATATTCAAATAGCATAGTGAAAAAATATTTATCAGACAAAACCATTTAAAAATGCATTCTTTTTTTTTTTTTTTTTCCAAACAGGTTTAGTTTGCGACCAAATCCATTAGGAATAATCCCGGCATATGTTTCTCTCTCCTTGTCTGAGGTCTAATGGATTTTCTGTCATTCTTTCAGCTGCCTTAGAAGGAACAAAACAAGTGGTTATGTATGCTCTGTTCTGTGTGTCACTCTGCTGCATATCCATCAAGAGGTGAAAGATTTTGTTAGAGGGCACAGATGGTCTGCAATTATCATGGAATCAAAGTAATGCATCTCAATTTCTGTCATTGAAAAGAGGATAGGTATGCAAAATGCATTATCCATGGTCCCTGTGCGCTGACAAACAGCAAGTTGAACGAACCTGGACAAATAGTCTGTTGGCTCCAGTTCATTGATAACTTAGCATCAACATCAAGGGAAACCGATTCCTTTTGATAAGTCCATTCAAAACCCAAATCTCACTTTTTCAAAAAACAGGGGCATGGCATGAGAGTGCCATGTGCTACTCATTAAATTATTAATAAGCATCAGATAGTTTCATTCCTCATGGTGTCTTTGGATGAATTACTTTCTGGGATGACCTCTTTTAACCACATTTCCCTCGTCCTTGCAGACACAGAGGGATGATTAAGCGGTTCAAATGAAGACTTATTTGAATTCACACACAACCACGTCCCCAAGCATTCTACCCGGCTCAACATTCCTGCTTGGTCAGCTGTGAGGTGGTGGTGTGCTGGCCCTTTCACCAGGGAGCCTGGCTGCACTATAGCCAGCATTGGTCGACCCCATGCTGCTTTGCATTAAGAGATGCTAATACTGGAAGGTTGCAGTGTCTCAGATCTTGCAGCTCAGCGTGGCAGCGGGCTCCCACTGGCAGTCTCCCCAGGAAGAAGCCCCTCAGAGAAAGCTGAGGGCCACAGTGAAACACATGCTTCACAAAAGGACTGCAGGCTTCAGCGAGCAGCCTCGTAAGCCTTACAGAAACCCTGGCTCAGTCTTCTTCCAAATGAAAACAGGATCCCGAAAGAAAAAATAAACACTGCAGCAATGGAAGCTACTAATCTAAAATAACGATATGCTGCTGAGAGCATTTACTTGTTTGAAATCCAGCATAACATTTAAAGTCCTGTATGCAGGCTCAAAAATGACCTTAAGCAAATGTAATCTGAAGTGATAAAAGGCACCTGTTTTCCAGCGCAACGATTCACTGTGAGCCAATTATCTAAGGTATGGATAGTTTTCTGTGGTTGTTTACTGACAGTAAAAAAAAGCAAATATTCCTGCACCATGTCAACTCTAAATTTGAATATATTTTCAATAACTGACCCGTATGCCAAAGAGATCTGATTCGATATTCCAGTCATTTTCACCATGGTGGCTTTTAAATTACCCTTTTTACTCATGTAATTCCCACTGAAAACCTGAGATGCATATTTTATTCCATTTACAATACATCTGGTCTTTTTTTAACCAGAATTACAACATCTGTAAAAAACAGAAAACATTACAATTTCCTTTTCATTAATTTGATCACACAATTAAAGAAATTTGTGATCTTTACTTTTAATCACATTGGCTATGCATTTGTTTCCATAACCCTGTTCTGTATGCAACTCTCAGCACAATCTATCTGGCTCGCTCTCATTTTGTCACCTTGAGAAGATGAGCTGAAGGAAACAGTGTCACTCCATATTCAACAAGTTTTAATGAAGTCATTTTGTTCCCTGAAATGGTGAAACCAGTCTGAATTGAGTTATTTTATATTATTTGTCAAAACAACTTTGGGGGCTGGAAATATTTTCTTTAGAGAGCGACCACATATCAATCTGTCCTTGGTGAAAATAAGCTTGCAAAACGGAGCAATTCAGATACCAACAACATCTACCTGGAATTGTGATAAACTCTAAAAAAAATGTAATTTTTTTAACTCAATCAACAACATTAGAAATCACTTCCTAAAAATAAAGCAACTGCTACAAGAACAGCAGGTGTGCACTGTGCTGTTTCCTGGAGTAAGAGTAAAATACATTTTTAATAAACAAAATCTGAAAGCTTACAATGTAAACAGATGTGGAAAATGCACTAGAGGGCATGGAGCAAGCGCACACACCTCACTAAGTAAACAAATGGTGGAGGCTCTTTTCTGCTCTCTTTCTGATTGTAATTGGCTCTCTGCTGTCAAATATTTTCTATAATGAAACCCTAAAGAATACCAAAGAAAGGTTTAGGCTATTTTGCATAATTTACTACTTATTCATATGTAACTACTGCAAGATGAAAGGTCCTCAGAACGGACAAGAGCAGAAACATCAAGAGCGCTTATGTGGGTTTTCATGTTATAAAAGTGAGAAAAGGCTTTGCAGCCACGAGCAGGGGTTCCAACATGCCATACTTCTTTAAAAGAATCTCACAAAGCTTGTGGAAGCCAGCAACTACAAGTGGGAATATTCCTCCTCAACCTTCTTCTATGCCTAACTGACAGCCCGAGGCCAACCTAAATGCTGTACCTATGCAAATCAGTGTCATTGTTATGAGACAAATCTGCCACGGTAAAGGCCATTCACCCAACTAATATCCCCCTAAGCACAGGCATGTCACTGCTGGGTGACCAGCATGTTGCTACTGTGGAATTAGAGGGAAGATTTGCGATGGGATTAATAACTCATTCTCTAAGCTTTCTGTGCAGGCAGCTGGGCCACTTTGGAGTTTGATGTAATTCAACCCTTTGGGTAGTTAACTTGAAAGCTCGATCAATTATTTAGACCTTTTTATTTTGTTTTGTGTTTGCTGCGCCAGTGGGATAAGCGAGACGCTGCTGTAGTTGAAAGGCATCAACATTCTCATATCAAAAAATACCCAATTCAGCATGCAAATTGATGACTTACGGGATGTATGCGGCATAAATCGCTGAGTTTGAATGACAGCCTTTTATATTTTGATGTTGGTGAAACAGCAAAAATACATAACCTGCTACACTTTTAAGTGTGATATTATGTGACCAAAATGATAAACCTGGTTTACTGAGGTTTCCTTAAGGAAATACTTGAAATGTTCTCATGCACATGCATTTTTCATATGTCATCCTGAGAGTGTTACTGGTGTTATAAACAAAGTACAATGAATTTTGGAGCATCAAAGCCTCTCAAGTCAGCAATGAAAACACAAACATCTATAAATCCACAGCTTTTATGCAACAACAATTAAATAATACAATGCAACTCAACAAAACAATTTCCCCCTGTAAACCACCCAAAATATATTGTCTGCCACACACTATTCATTATTGTCCATACTGACATGCTAAATTAAATCTCCACAATGATTAAATGAGTAAGTTAACTCCTGTTACAATGTGTAACACACTTCTCTACTTAGTAGATTTACTGTACATGTTTCACAGTCGCTGAATTTCTCTCAACTGTCAACACCGTGTTTGCAGTTTGAGCGCAAATGTCATTCTGTCAGACTGAATGAGTGTTCGGTCAACAGCAGGAGACACTGAGTGTTTTAAGAGGAATGAGAGGCTGACATTTATTAATGAGAAACCACGTCGAGAATTCTCAACCTTAATCTAACTCAAGAAGCACTCTACCAGTTTGAGTTATCAAAACACAAAACTACAGTATTATTATAGTCTTATAAAGTCTTTCAAGGGGCCAACACTGTTTTTCAAATAACTTCAAAGGAATGAGCCCTTGCGGTGATATATGATGACACAGCAGGGATTAAATGACACATAACAGAGTAGTTGTCTTTATTTCTTGCTTATTTTATATCTGAGGTGCAGAGGATGCATGCAGGCTGCTGTTTCTAAAGTTCTATAGAGGAACTGTGGATGATTACTCCCACCAGCGCGCATTGAAACTGCAGAGAAATATCTGTGACAAACATCTCAGACTGAACCAAAATCGTCCATCTCTTTGAGTGAGACTCTGAACTCTGCAGACCTTGCTTCAGAGAGCTCTGTGCTTTTCCTGAGGCTACATATCGACTTAAAGTTTCAACTCTCTCTCATGGTGCTCAGGAAAAAAAAGGGACATAATCTTGCCCAAAGCCATCTGCATGACCTGTAACACAACATATCCAGGAGCAGGGGAAGGCTAACCTCCAGAAAGCAACAGTAGTTTGAAAACCAACTCACCATCAGCAGTTGCAGTGGCAGGAGCATACACGTTCCCTGAGCCAGTTTTAACTAAGAATGAATTGGGGCCAAACTCATCCTCAGAGTCAGAGTCCTGGGCTGGCTGAGCCGCACAGTTACCTAGCAACCCTCCCTGGCTCTCATTGGCTGCAATGGAAGGGGGAGGGTATGGGAGCTGCTCAACGGGGGAGGAGGAGGCAGATGAACAATGCAGCGGAGGACCTGTGGACCACAAACAGAGACAACACATGGGGGGGAAATGAAACACACCCAAACACAGGCAACATCACATAGGAGCAGAACACACCCACACACGTGAACTCACACTGACACACACAGCCACACACACAAGCAAGACTTAACTCTGACACTTGAAAAACAAACAGGAACACATCTGCCTTTGTCTCCACCACCTCACCCCAGCTGAGAAGAACAATACCAACAACTGAAATGAATTTCAGTTAGAATAGGTTTAGGGAGATAAAAACAACAAAACACCCTTATGCGATGTGAAAAGCAAAAAAGGAGAAGAGTCTCTGGTTACAATGCTCAAATCTGATCAGTTACACTGCATACATGCATCGCAGGTAATCCTACATCCAGTACAAGAGGATGTAATGTTAGAAACACCTACTGAAAATTTTCTTTTTCAGAATTTCACCGATCCTCTATAATAACACAATATAACACAACAACACCTCTCCAAACTACAAAAACTACATGGGCAGATTCAAATACATGTTCTGTGCAGCAGGCACATGAACAATATGTTCCTAGATGTGGTGCGGTTGCTTATAGACCCTCATGTGAAAATACATATAACTCCTGCCAGTCAAGAAATGAATCCAACCTGAACCAATCCTTCCTCTATTCTCTGTACTCTCTGTCCATCTCAGCTTTCCGACCTGTCAGTAATATAAAATACCACAGGGATTAGACTGGCCACTCACCTTAACAGCAGAATATGAATAATTTACAGTTGTGATTATTTATAGCCCCTTTATATAGCAATATGCAACCCTAATTCTTACAAAAAAAAAAATCATGCGATTTCTTTACTCAAGGCTTATTGGCTCCAATCCCCATGCTGTCATGGAATGTTAAATCTCCACGGAGCTCCTATTAATGTGTGATTAACTTCTGATGCAGATATGCGCCATGCTGAAAATGGACTATTTAAGTGACGTGACTGCAGAGAACAAAGCCATCAGTTTGGTGCTCTCCCCATCTTCCCATCAGTCCGTCGGTCTTGATGTTGAAATTCCTGCTGACTCTACTGCCATCCATCAGCAGAGATAAATTTCCTCCTGCTCTGTAATGATCCCTGAAGAGTATTAAAATACGACTCACTGACTCGCATCTAATTAGGAAACAATTAGTGATGCTAACATATCAGCCACAGCCCTACACAAGCAGCAAATGTCCACTGCCCCTGAGAATCACAGTTTGTGCTTTATATATACTTCACGCCACACACTTCATTTTGCTCTCAAACCTCTAATGTCGGTGCAGGTAATGGGCACAGAGGCACAGTGGCCATGCTGTGGGTTAATGACTGTGACACTGTTGTGCTTGAATATACATCAATGTACAACCGGGAGAGGAAAAAGCAGCTGAAAAGACCATCATTACATGAAATTCCCAGAATCCATCGGATACTTCTAAGACACTACATTTAGCATGTGTCAAAACAACAACAACACTTTGATGTCCGACACAGTACCGCTTATCCAGCTAGTATCTGCCTGCATAAAAAGACCAGAGGCAAGCCGGAAACTCTTGACATGAAGACAAAAATGAGCTGCACCAGGTCCTGGACTAAATATTACAGGATTTTACTCAAAGAGACAATAAATCAATGAGACAGGAAAAGATTAAAGTCCTCTAAAAATGTTCAAAGTCATAACCTAAATGAGGTCAAGGTAGTCATGCTCAGCAGCCATTAGTCTTGTGCACAGAGGTTTTACTGTCTCATTGTGTTTAATTAATGCCAGCTCGGGCAGTTCGTGCCCAAGCCACATGCACCTGAAGTCACAGACAGGGCTTCTGCAGGCGAGAAGCCATGGCTTGAGATGGCCAGGGAAGTTTCTCAGGCTGCCAGAGTTGATTGCCTCTGCCTTCACTCACTATATTACAGCAGCAAAAGGGGACCGTTACTTAGGAGCCCCTGGACCATGTGCTACTGCTCTAGATCCTGACAGCTTCAGGAAGTGCCAGTTACTGTCTGCTTTGGCCTGACTGCAGATACAGACATCCAACAACTGCATTGAAGGTCTACCTTAACTCAGTATCGACCCAATTAAAAGATTTAACAAATAAATAGGTCACTGATCTGCAAGAAAGTCAACTCTATATGATAATGTAGGGTTTAAAGCAACACCTTCTCCAAGGACAAAGCGTTGAGTACACGTTTAAAAATAGATTTAAGAATATATCTGATGTTGTGATGCAAAGTAACTTTCAAAAGTTGTACCAATTTAATTAGTTTACAAGGTAATATCTATCAAGATTTATTTTGAGATTTTAAGATTCATTTCAGATGCACATTCTTTAAGTTATTACACCACTATTACTACCAGTGCACCTTTAAACACTACAAAAGTGATTCAAGCAATCATCGGAGCCCTGGTTCAAAGGATGACATTTACTTTCACAGAAAAACAATAAAAGTAGGTAGTACTAAGATGAGAGACAGAAGCTGAAACAAGCAAATGTGGGCGGTGATGCATCAATAATTTTTACAACCCACAATTTACAATAAATAAGCGAGATGCTGATCTGTGTTTTGCTGGAAAACATAGAGATGACAGATGAATGTTGATGTTTAAACTGTTTTAGTATTCATGTCTTAGCTTAATAATAACACATTTCGAACTGAATTTTAAAATTACATCTATTTAAGATTAACTAGTTGTTGTTGCTTTTTTATTTCTTCAATTGATCGTCCGGTCTAATAAATATCAGAAAATATTGAAAAATGCCTAGTAGAATTTCAAAGTAATGCAAGGTGAGATGTCTAAATTTTTCACTTTGTTTCAGATTCCAAACCAAATATCTTCAATTTACAACTGCAAGAAAACAGAGGAAGACAAATCATTGCATTTGAAAGGCTGGAGCCAGCTTTATTTATGATGTCAACAGTTAACCAATACTTCAATATTTTTTTATTTTCTGTCAGTCAATAAACAATCACTTAACAGCTTAAGCTCTAAAAATTAATACACAAAAAAATCAATATAATTTCAAAAGGATTTGTAAATAAACCTTAAGAAAAAATATATAGCAAGCTCTCTCTGTGATGTTTAAGTGATAAATCTGCGTATGCATGTATGTGTGCTTCTGGTATTTGTGTTGACTAAGGACAGAAGGCAGGGAGAGACATCAGCACAACTATTTTAGGTGTATGCACCCACTGCAATTGTTAATGAAGGGATTTAATGCAGAATCATGGACTGGAAACTACGGGCCTAATCACAATGATCAAGTTTGTGCATGTGAATGAGGCAGAATCAGTCATTATGAAGAACATACACGAGAAAATTTATGTCCAAAAAAGTCGTTATTTGAGGAGGCATTTCTCGCTAAGGGAGAGGGGAATTAAATCAGGTAAATAGAGAATATAATTTAGAGGGAGAATGTCATCGAGTGAAAAGAAAATCGAGTAAGAAGAGTCAACATCTTTCATCCGGAGAGTCCTGATCTTTCGTCTTCTCTCTCTCTCTCTCTCTCTCTCTCTCTCTCTTTCTCTCCCAGCCCTCTAATCTTCCTTACAGTCTTAACCACTCTAACGTCTGAGGCTATACATTGAAATTCAGATATATTCATAAAGATAAAAGTTATCATTCTTCCAATACACTACACAGTACATAAGATCTATGACTACCTTCGGTAAATGTACGGCACGGCCCCACCACCGAGCAAGGTGACGCAGATGTGTGACTCCACGGTGACAACAGGAATTATCTGTTTTCTAAAGGACTACAGCTGCAGGCAGCATCTATAAAAAATGCAGTGTATTTGCAGATTAACAGTGAAGACAGAAACAAACATCTCAGCGCCTGTCCTGTACCATCAACTGATGCCATGTGGCATGCAAAGTACACAGGACACGGAGGAATGATTCAGAGTCTCAGCAGGGCCTGAGTGTCATCAGCATGCATGTAAGATGCAGATTGTGTTGAATCTCCACTTTGCTATAGTGCATGATGGTCCGCCTATATGGGTACTAAGATTTTTATTTTAATGCTCATGCTAAATTTGCATGATAATATTCTACAATGACGCCAGGGCAGACAATAAAGTCAATCTGTAATGCTGTGTGTTAAGACCATTGACAGTGTACAAGGTTAAGACGTAGACTGTGACAGTTGCAGAGTGACGATCATACATGTGTGTGTGAAAGGCTGGCAGTTTGTTTTTGGCAGATCAGTAAAATGTTGCGTAATTTGCCCCTGGCATCAGTTTTGTCATTCAGTGTAGGTGGAGTAGGATCCACTCAAAAATGTAATAGCATGTTTAAAGCTTTTGTCTTTTTTTTTTTTTTTAGCTGTTTGACTCTGTTGACTTTGTACAGCCTGTGACTGCCACCATTCAGGGTAGTAAACATGTAAACGTTTATTCAGATCCTTCTTGTAGTTTTTCATGCCGTACTTGTTTGCGGATGTTACAGATTAATCTTTGACTGCAAATATCAAACATGATGCAGTGAGTCACT
>JAPZDX010000023.1:23715673-23733142 GCA_029783625.1 Naso annulatus | reverse complement strand
GGTGGTTGATATTGTCTTCTGCTTGGAGGTTAAGAGCTTCAGGACCACGTTGTCTCCCCTAGCTACAGACATTTTTGGTTGTCTTTTTTTCTCCTCTGAGTTGGCTGTTAACTGCTGCTAGCTGCTTTTAAAATCTACTACTAGTCAGTTGCACACTTATCACCTCTTCAAAACGATATTCCTCTATTCTGGGTGCTGCCTCAGCTTTGACACATATGCCAATTCTGTGCAGTTTCTACCTCCCTTGCTGCTTCAGTCTAGGAGGAACAACAGCAAAATCCCATTCAGCCTTTGTAACTTTTACACAGAACAGTGAGGGATAATAACAGCCCAATAATGCTGCCTTGAACAGGCTGTGAAAAAGGGGCTTCAATGAAACCCGAGGAATGAGAATGATCATGAGTGCCTCACAAAGTGCCATTCAGGAAAAAAGAAAGCTGATCTTTATATTAATTAGGTAAACATCTGCAAGATTTACTAGTTGTTTAGAGGATATTTACGTTACTTATCTTAACTGTTTTCAAAAAAACAGTCACAGCACACCGACGATGGACAGCTTTGTAAAAATCTGCCTTATGACTAAATAAAATGTTGAGAATCAAGGTTCAAAAAGATGGAAGCCCCTCTCCTGCGTGCTCATTGTCTCCTGTTAAAGAGGGGTCAAGACAGACCACACTGAATGATGAGCTTGAAGCCTCACCAAAAAACACCCGCTCTTAACCCGGCATACCACACAGCATCTCTCCAGCACAAAGACAAGCTTTATCCCCCTGCACTTAAGGTGCTCTCTCATGAAACCTCTTATTAGGTGGACTTGCTTAAAGTTTAATGAGAATGCTCACACAGACTAGAGGACCCGGTATGAAACTTAAACTCTAGCCATCGCTCTGGATGTGATACAGTGTGTTTGGGCATACATTACTACATGACACAGAGAGATCTGGAGGCAAAGGAAGAAGTGAATAAAAATACTGAACAAATAACACTTAATTGAGGTCAGTGTGATTGAACGCTGCAAGGCTAGGATGGCTTTAACATAGGTTCCAGATGGCAGGCTGTTATTTTACTGTGCCCTGCTAATACTGCAGGATTCGATGCTGGTAACCTGAGTGTCCCTTGGGCCCCCCGGCTCCTCCACTGCACTGAAAATCAGGGCCATGTTCCCTCCGCCGCTACTCTGCAGGTTTACTCAGCTTTGAAAAGGGGAGTGTTTGGGTCTAGTAGTGGAGGAGGGGTGAGAGTGTGTGTGTGTGTGTGTGTGTGGAGGTGGGGGTTGTGCAGTCGTGCTGGAACAAAGCATGTTAACACCATCTCTGTGTTTAACAAGTTTAGAAACAAGTAGGGGTTTCCTTCAAATCCTCATTGGAGGCTGGTTCACCGCTCCTTGACAGCAGGAGAGAATCTCAGAGTTTAACACTCATATTTCTTCACTGTGCTGCTTCCAGTTAAACCAACGGAAACACACTCATTCTGTCATCTACATGTCTAGGATATGGCACAAGTAAATATGTCTCATTATGTTTTTAGAAAATCAGAGAGACACACACACATCAACAACACATCTTTGGAAACACTTTTAAAGCCACTACATTCTTGCTGTGTTTTCAGCGTTTGAATAAAAGTATGTGTGAGAGTTGAGGCACTGCGAGAATTCCAGTAACATTGGTTTTGGGTCTTGTCCAAGTATGGACTTTTTTGTTTTTTTTTCCCCCCTTCTTCTGTTGTTTCCCTAAAAATTAGCCAGCCATTTGAATTAGACTCTAATTTACATTTAGAATGTAAACACTTCCCTTCCTTCCTTTGAAAGCATGCAGGCATAAGCTCTAGCCCCATGTGGTCTTAAATTGAAGCAAAGAATTCAATACAATGAATGCTTGAGTACAAACATTTTATTACTTTGATTACAGACAGAAATAGAAACAATTACAGCTAGTCAGGACTTACTCCTGGCATCGCCTGCATTTAAAAAGCAAGAATGAAAGAGGCAGTGTGGCAAAACACCTTTAGATAAGCTCACCTACATTATATATTTGAATGAATGTAGTCTATGGCTATTTTCACACAAAACTAGAAGTCTATTATGCTCCAATTTTGAAATCAGCCCACCAGCGTCAGTTTTTTGTAAATGTATTCATACTGACTAATTTTACACTCAAGCCGGATTTAGGTACGTCAGGATCAAAACTGAAGTCACTGTAGAGCAAAGCTACTCTGGCCTTTGATAAATAATAAATAAATTACTGGGGCAACGCAGCCAAAATGTAGGACACCAAGGCCAAAGGTTCAATAACATCATACTGGCAAATATAAGCTTTTTCTGGGTGAATACATTTTAATGTTACTCGTAAATGGGAAGCCACAAAAGGTCGACAAGAAAGCTGAGCCTTCAAGTTTAATTAAGAGTCAGTTACAACACCATCAAGACCATCATGTTTAGAAAAACATGCTCAAAGGGTAACCCTGTACTGCAAACTGCCATTAGAAAGAACCTGAATACAAAAAGTCAGCATTATTATAAACTACAGTTAAAATGTATTTCTGTATAAACTTAACATTATTTAGCCACTGTATCTAGTATGTGTTTTGTTTTTTGTTTTTTTTTAAAAGGATTTACTACCAAACTACATGCTGTTTGTTGGATCAGATACACACTAAATTAAATAACAACTCATAACAGAGCTTTCACTGTGCAGCATCAAGGGAAGAAATATGGTGCTGATCTCGGCAGTAAAAAGTGGCATCTACTCAAATCTCACAGCAAGTTACAATGTATTATATATTCATAGTTAACTAACACTGTGAGCACAACAACAACTTTCTTTTGATGGCACAACGCTCTGTGGAAAACAGGACATGACAAACTGCCTGTGTGACAGTAGGAGCATTATGGCCAGGGGCATCCACAGCTCCGGCCATTTGGCCGTGGTATAATTTCTGCCCTAAAACTACATGTTTTGTTTTGTTTTTTTTTTAATTTTTTAAAGAAAGATTATTAGATGAAGCATAATCTTCTACCAGAGATGTTGGGCAAAGAAAGAAGCCTTAGAGAGGACATTTTATTATTCAAAGACTGGATGTTCAAATGAATGTGTATTAGCCACTGCGCACAATTATATATTTTATGACACAGCAGAGTCGAACCTTTTTTTTCAAATAATCTTTCTTAGTCATGACTGTTCAGCACTAACAACAACCACGTCAATATTATATGCATTGGAGTAATTTGACTCAATCTCTGCAATCTCGATTAAGTTGAAAAATAATATATTTTTTATTTTGTTGGGACATCTGACCTCCAACACATAAAAACAGGATGAAAATTATGTTCGCTAATCCACGTTGAGCTGAGACTGATCTGTTACTAACCGATGCTGAAAATTACGAGATGAACTGTGGCTGAACCAGGGTTTCATGATCAATAGCTTTTGAATGGAGCTGTAGTCAAGTACACAGGCCATACATTCCACAACTACTGAAGACAGATATTTCCCACAACCCAGCATTAATAAATGATTTTAAGAAAGTGTGATACGCTGATCTTGCTTCGTTATTAGGCAACATTAACATAAATCCGAGTGGGCGAGACACTGGAGCTGCCATAGTCTACAATTTTATGGAAAATAATAAGCTTGAGGAAAATCTAAATCCTCATAATGAAGCATGATGTATTGCTCCAATGCTGAAGCATACTATACACGTGCTGCATAAACAATACATGTGTTTGCTTGTCAGTATGTATTTTTCTACTTTCTGAACATACAGAAGCATAAAAAATGATTTATCTCCATTCTGCACTTCGTGTAACCACAGCTCTTCCTTACAACCACAAACTGCTAAACCAGACTCGAGTGATCCAGAATCCTTTTTGAAGCACTTCCAGGCCAGTGTGGTAGAATGTAAGGCCAATTTTAGTGTTTTTTGAGAATTGTTGTTTTAAGCATCTATCAAATACTCTGTTGATTTATATAATGAAAAAGTTGAGCAACCTCTAAAGATGAACGATAATTTTACAGGCTTCTGCTGGTTGAAGCTTCTTTTTTTCTTTAAGCAGCTGGGGTTAGGGTTAGACACCAGACACCGGTTGCGGCAGTTTCTAAAAATTAACTTTTGTCCTTTTTTCTTCTCCTTTTTAAATTTTTTTCTTTTTTTTTTCTTTTTGGCTAAAGTTTTTATCTTTTTTTTTTTTTTTTGTCAACCAAGCAAAGCGGGACTTCCCCACAGTATAATGAATTAAAACACTTGAACAGCTTAATGCCTCTTATTTTTCCCAAGTTACTTATTAAACATTTAAAATCAACTACAACTACTGATGGTGGTTCCCCAAAAATATCCTCATGACTATTAATATATGAATTAATTTGGAGATCAACTCTCATCAGTTATACCTAAAGCTGACCAGATTATATATATATTTTTTTAATGATAAGGAGCAGAGTCATATGTAGACTAATATCAGATACTGAGATAAAACCTAGCAAAAACTTTATGTACAAAGAATGACAAAAGTTTGACCACGCAAACTGAACAACTTTCAAAGACACAGACTGATGTCAGAGCCCCTTCACAGTCCTTGACCTGATGTTAACATATAAAAATAACTAAAAGAGGAGTTATGAGCTTTTCAGCTGACAGCAATAAATAATCCCTGCTATGGGTCAAGCTCTGTACTATAGCACAGCAGTTTCCTTTACTATGATTTTCTTCTCACTCAGCACAACAGCAGCCTTTCCACTCATGATCTAAATCACATAAGCTCTTTCAGTGTTGCTGCTTGTGTTCGAGCGCATACAAAAACATTTCAGGCCCACACAGAGCTCCACTTACAGCTACAAAGGAGCTGGCCTGAATTTTCCTTCTAAAAGCATAGAAAGGAAATACAGGCAACTCATGACATTAAGTCATGCCGGCCATATACACTGAACTTCCATCAAGTGTTTGCTGAGGCCTTTCATTAGATTCTCCTACCTCACAAAATTTCCAATTGACACAACTTATTAATAATTGTTTTATCATTAAAACCATCAACAAAGTAATTCCATAGCATTGTGAACAGCGTTGCCTTTGATAGAGCTGTACCCTCCACTTACTTTTAAGAAGTTTTAAACAAATGTAGCCTTACTGAGGTTTTTGAACAAAGCTTCAGATGTATGTTGTTATATTTTATGACATCATGTCTCCACTCCACCCGAAAAAAAGGGGGGAATTTTCATCTTGTGTTACTTGACCGCTGGATCAAGTTCACTGTAGAAATCTTCTTTTTAATCCCAAAAGGAAAGTCTGAGCTCTGATCTGGAGCCAGTAAAAGGCTCGAGATCAGGGGCAGGACGGTGAGACTCCAGGTGTTTCTTCCTACAGAAACTCTGATCTACCCCCAACCTTCTCATAGGTGCAATCATCATCACCAGCTGTCTGCCGGCGTCTGTCCCTTTCCTCCGCCCATCCTGCCAACACAATACTCAAAGCCCTGCTGTTGCATTGCTAAGCTAACCTGAGCTCATGATTTATCCTAGCTTTAAGGCTAGCAAGCTCGTAACCTAATGCCTCTCCCTACCCGCGTTCTTATTAGACGTGAATGTGTGTCCTAATCTTCTCTAGGTGCGTGCAATCGTCCCTGGAGGGACATGTGTGATGATAACTCACCAGCTTAACCAGGTCATTGTTTTTCTTTCTCATGAGCAGCTGTCTCTACAGGTGTCTTTACAAATGAGCTCTGTCAGCTTCTTTAAGCTCTCTGCAATAAACTGACATTGCTGCAATAGAGAGTCTTGCACATAGAGAAATCTATCAATAACTCAATCTCAACATTAAATAAATTGATTTAAAAAGAGTTCATAAATTGAAATATAATACTGCATGTGTAGTCATCTTTTTGACCCAAATTTAGAATATTATATCTGTCAGAATCACTACGTGATATCAAATGCATCATTGGTTGACCTATGAAATTATATTATTTGATACCTGTTTTACATTTAAAGTGAAATACCTACTTGCAGTTGATGAAACTGAAATAACTGAATAATTCATAATAACGTCACCACAAAATGATTACTGTGACACTTTTTTGCCTTGATAATTATTTGCATACATCAGAGCCATCACTATTGATTACCATCAATATTCAGATGAAAACTGAAAGCAGCTACTTTTTCTATGGGATAGCAAATTTACCATTCTATCAGCCCAGTTGGTGCACGCACAGTAACTAATAAGTTCCATGTCTGCATCTAATTACTGTACAAACCAAACGGAGTAAGGAAAAACTGGAGGAATGAAAAATCCATGTTTTAAAATGAGCCTAAAAAGCAAGACAGTAATTCCACCAAGTTGTTCATTTTACACAACGCTGCATTGAACAATGAGAAGCCAAGCAATAGAGACATGAAGCAGTGTGTGGGTGGCACAGTGGGCAAGAGGGAGAGGCAGAGATGTGCCAGAGATCTTTTCCTCCTGATTAAAACAGTTCATGTTTTCATATACTTAGAAATTTCAGGGCAAAAATCAGTGAGTGGTGAGCTGACTTACTTTCCTTACCTCAAGCTGATAGTAAACAAGTAGTCATTTCCAGGAAGCCACATGGACTCCTAGCTAATGTTTACAGTTCTGTCTGGAATGTGACATTTGACAACATACATACTTTAATCAGCTTCTGTTGGACATGTTTTGGGAGCAGATGGTCTCTGTTCTGCTGGAAAAACCTCCAACCAGGGGCAGATGAATATGGAGTGACTTTAACAATAGATTCAGTATAAAAATGAAGCAACATGGGAGTCAGATGAAACCAGGAGGCTTTATCATACCGTGTCCACCATGTTACACTGGAGCATATGGATAACTGGCATCCCCAGTGAAGCACATAATGAGCAGGTGAGACAGACAGATTACCCAAACTAATGCAGATATAAACTGCACTGATTGATTTGAAAGGTTGGTAGGACCAAAAGGCAGCGAGATGCAACTGAAAATATTTGTACCTGTGCAAACAATCATGTAACATCGATAGATGAGGCAAAGCTCACTTGCATTTACCAGTTTCCTGGCGAGCCTTTTCTTTTGGAAGAGTAAAAGGGGGCTGGGGGCTTTTCTATTTTGCAGTGCAACGTTATGATTTGGGATGATAGGTTGCATGTATGTTTTACATAAAAATACTTTGCACAGCCTTAAAACAGATGCTTCCAACTGGAAAACGCTGTAAGGACACTTGGGAGAGTCAGTGGTTTTGAAGTACATGGACTCTGTCTGTGGTGCATACATGCTGTGGCAACCTCATTATTTATTTAGCAGCATGCATGTACAACAAATCAAACAAAATACTTGAAATTGCAAGTAGGATATATGAAAAATGCAAGCTGGCTGTGAAATTAAGAATATGCTCTCTGATCCAAGAATACACTGCATTATTGAGTAAAAGGTCACACGCCTATGCAGACGACCATCAAACAGTTTCTATGCTCAGTAAATTCCTTCAGCAGCAATGCTCAGCTTATTAGTGTTTTCTGCCCAAAGGTCATTCAATTAATCAAAGCATTAAAAATGCTGTTTTACATGATTTTAACTATTTTGAACATCACATCAAAAAATAAATGAAGCCAGATTAAATGTACTCAGGAGCTGATGTTTGCTAATGCTGAGTCCTTACATTTACACCAACCTCATGCAGAATTAAGTTAAATTTTTGCAATACTGTCATAGACCAATACTCTTAACAAAGCACAACTTCAAAGATAGTTTAAGCACTTTATCCATTCTCTAAAAAGTACTACAAGGAACTTGAACTAAGCAGTTATGTTTCATTGAATTCTGATTCCTCTATATTACTATAAACCTAAGCAAACGAGACCATCACTAAGATTGGTTATTTCTATAAAGTTATTCTTAATGCTCGCGAACAGGTCGGATTTCAAAGATTAACACTTTTGTTTATGGCAAAGAGCTGAGGATGAACTGAGGTTGTTCACAGCCTGAGGAGAGAAGCTGCTCTGTCGTCTGGCAGTACAGCAGTAAATACAGTGCAGCAGCAGAACAAGTGGCTTATAACTTAACATTTTATGTTGGCCTTGCTACCAAGCTTTTGCTTGCTAAAGGCTAACTGTAACATTACTAATGGATGTTGCTAACTTAAGCTGTATTTCAAAGATTCCTTCCACTCAAAATGTGTTTTTCTTATGTCTGCATCCGAGTCAGACCTTGGCTATATTGACTAGTATGCACACAGTTTGTCACTAAAAAGGTGTTTTCATATTCCTTTACTGAGGGGGGAGTTATCTGTGTGCCTCCCTAAAAGCTGAGATACAAACGTACCCAGGCAAACTAGATTTGGTTCGTCACAAATTCAAAAGCTTATCAAAGTCAAAGAAACTTGACAGCTTCAGCACAGAGTAGACTTATCAGTACAGAAGGCAAGTCTGCATTAGAGCAGTGATAGTTTTGACAGCAAACATGCTAGAGTGTAGAGGTTCTCCATATCCTCGATTCGATTTGGTTTTCCATTCTAAGAACACGATTCAATTCTCAATTTTGTTTAATTAAAAAAATTTTTGTTGTTTGTTTTGATTTGTTCTGTTTTTGGCACAGATGGCTATGCCATTTCTAGACTACTCTAATCTAGTCTAGGATCATTGGTTTTATGCAGTAATGAGCTACATGGCCTCATGAGCAGGCAAATATGATCTCCACTGCTCAACCCTCAAAGTCATCAGGTCTCCTGACTGTTCAAACTATACAACTGTCGGCCTTGTATCTGGAGTCTTTCTAATAGAGGTTTTCCCACTACATTACTGATCGCTGAAAAGGGGATACTCACTACAAGATCCTTTCACTGGGAGGGGCCTATGACATGTGGTCCCCAATCACTGAACGTAGTTAAATATTGGGACAACGTCTTAAAATACAGTGCAATGTTAATGTTGTAGCCTACCACCTGAAAAGTCAGCACTAATGAGTACTGTTGTCGTTGTTGTAAAATATCTCCTGAACTATGTTTCAATCAGTCCAGAGTGCCCTCTGCTCTGTGCTGCTCTGAGAGAGAGAGAGAGAGAGAGAGAGAATGCAAAGAGAGGGAGTGGTGGTAATGAGAAAAAAGGTAAATTGGAGATTTTTTTTTTTCCCCCGAAAGTTTCACAGCAGTTGAGTGGTCTCCAAATAGACCACTAGACTCCCACACTCCTATTTATTTTGATGGGCTATGTGTTTCACATGAGCTGACGTTGACACTGTATGTAAGGGTCCTTCAATTACTTAATTCAATTGGGCCAGATTTTAAAATCAGGATATGTAGCTGGAGCAGGCATTTTCAGTAAGCACATTTTAAAAGTTAAACAAACGTTTTATAAATTGCACGCCCGGGTAATTTGTAAAACGCGCGTGCGATTAGTAAAACCTGTGCGCAAAATAAGAACATGCGTACGTTTTGTAAAGAATAAACACATCCATGTCACCTCCCAGGCTCCGTAGGTAATGACAAATTTTAAACCAACTCAAATTAATGTAATGAAAAACAAGCAGTTCGCTTTTAAATACCTAGATGCGCTCATTGCAAATCAAACACACTGACTTGGTGGATTTGGCATTGTCAGTCCAGGCAGAGCTACGGTTTTACGGACGGTTTTTACTGTCAATTTTACATTTGAGGATTGAGAAAATGATCTTTTTAGAGGTCATATCATAAGACTGCTAATACTACCACTACTGCACACACATCTTGACAACAATGCCCTGCATTGTAGGTTGAATGCTGCAAGTCTACGCAGAGTGTCGCATTAAAAGTCTGTAGGAATTTCTGTAGGCTCAAGCAATGTGTTTTTCTCAGTTTTTCTCTGCTTCTCTTGCTGGGCCACTCAGAGGTTGCTTCTGGGCCACATGTGGCCCATCGGCCAGCATTTGAATAGGCCTGCTATCTGTGCTGTTGTGTAAATTTTGATGTCCTGGTGCTCCCAGTGCCAGTTCAGCCTTGCCATGGTATCTGCACACCTTCCATTTGGCCAGATATTTGGCATGCTAGATATCCTGTGACACTCCGTCACGCTGTCCGTGAGCTCATGATTGCATTCTTGAACAGTTCACACATGCTGAACATCGTTCACGGAAGCGTGCATTGACTTGCCTACAAACTGGGGCTTTTTGCCCAAAATCACCAGAAACTGTAGTAGACTGCAAGATCAGAGCTGAAATCCTGTAGTCTAAAGTGAGCATCAGAGGTAACTCGCCGTGACCACAACATGCTGTGTCATCTGTGTGTTTCTTTTTCCCCTCTTCCTGGACGTGACCCTGGGGGCAAGGCTGAATCATCAATTCCCCCTTGAATTTCAAGGGTCAAGATTATGATGTCAGTTTGAACAATTTCTTATTTCCAATCAAGACCATGAGACCCCTACTAAAGCGTTCAGGTCTGGGATGTAAATTCAACCCTTGAGCATCCTCTCACTATCTATCAGATATTTCCTGTATCAATCAAAAATCACAAACACCACTGCAGATTTTAATGTTTCACAATAACTAACACGTTGTCAGAAACTGTCAGCAACTGGATGCTGAAGCACAGTGCAAGGACTGTCTGGACCCTATTAAAAAACATTTGTCAATGTGGAATTCAAATATCCACGGCTGCTGAAATTTAAGAAGAACCTCTCAAGTCTACAAGGGTGAGGGATGACCTTGAAAGGATTTCCATGACATTACGTAATTTCATCTTCATATCAAAATACCTTAAGTAGTTTGAGTGCAGACACTTATTTTCAAGCAAAAATGTCTCTGATGCAGTAAATAGTACAAGTATAACAATATAATCTAAACAACGTGTGAGTGTTATAAGGAAGTGTAATTCATAAAAGTCACATCAGATCTATAAAGTGTACCTGACTATCAAAGAAAACAAAACAGAATGGAGGCACTTGGTACAAGAGTTATTCTAGTGGCAGTTAAAACACTTCACACACTGTATGACTTGAGTGCAAGGTGTGTTCTAGTAAGCTTAGTAGGTGGTAAGTAATGAAACAAACTGTGAAATAATTTCAGTGCTGGCAACAGAAGATGTCAGCACATCTTTGAAAATGTCACACTTTTGAATTAATTTTCTTGACCCACTTTAGATCATCATATTTCACTTGGACAAATTTTACAGTGAGAAAAACCATGAGAAGTGTCTGTCAAATCAAAGTTTACCGTATGCCAGTCCTCAGAGATTTCTGTCATGTCTTTGTCAGGACTGAGGTACAAATTAAACAGCAGCAGTACATAAGCTGTCGTTTCTCAGTTTCTTTCATTCTCAGTCTTTATCGTTACTTTTACTTAGCACAAATTCACACACACACACACACAGCACACGCACAAAAGCATTGTGACATGCAAACACTGCATCAAGTCCATTATTATAAAACTAAACAGATGGTTGAATTTTCAAAATATGCAACTGTGTTTTTTGAACAGAGCTAAATAGACCTGTTGAATATTTAAAAAGGAAATTTTAACATTTCATCTAGTTTGAGGTATGTGAGATTGATTTTTTTCCCCCCCAGATAACTGACAAACCATTTTATCTGGGTAATTTCATGCAGTGGAAGCAACAGTAATGGCAGTCAAAAAACTAAGTATTAGACAAGGAAATCGTCAAAAACGATTCTGGACATTTTCTTCTTATTCTTGCATCTACAAGATGTGACATTGCATTTATCTAGTTTTTTATTTTTTCAGCACATTTGCAATGAAATATAACTTGAAATTTATGTGAAATTTAGCTTCCCAATCGAGCGGACTGCAATGCAACATAAACCCCTATGTTTTGAGTTTAGAGCTGTCTCTCACTTCTGATACTGTTCCCTGCTATTGCTCACTCTCTGTGCACAGCCCACATCAGAACTTGGCAGCTGAAGTTTGAAAAGTGGCTGATGATATGCAACTGGCATGATATTGCACGCTTCAGCTGAAATTAACTTCTATTTGCAGTCCATGCCCGCAGCAGGGGGTGAACACGCTGACGCACAACACAGCGGTCCTGCTTGGGAGACGGGCCAAGCCATGATGGGTTCCTGCCATCAAACGAACTCTGTGAACGTCATGGAGAACTTGGCACAACATATTGAGTCACAACATGTGTGGTTCAAAGACTTAGTATATTTAGGTTATAGTTGTGTTTGGGGGACGGGCTTGTTTGTTTTTTTAATTATTTTTTGGTTGCTCCAACGTAATGTGGGACTTGCTATTGTTTGGTGTTTTTTTCACTCCTACATTTCTAGTTTTTACTTTTGTCTAACAGATAGCAGGGTATCTATTTTCTGAGTTGCCCCCCGCTATTTAAGCTATTATGAGGTGATCTGTAAGTGTAAAATCCTGACTATAAAAGCCTTCCTCCGGATAATCACTAAGCTTTTATTGCAAAGCTATTGTAGGATTTGCTAAATTCTAGATTTACAGACTACAGACTCCTTGTGAGTTAAAGAAAAATCTATATTGAAAGATTTATTACTCTTTTCCTGGCGGAGAAGTATGAATGAGCGATATAGGAAAGAGACAATGCAGCCTAAATTGCAGCCGCAACGGAAAGATGTGATGGACTTGTGTTAGTTTGGAAAAATCTAATCTCCATCACATCACCAAAGTGAGCTGTCTCCTTCCTTTTTTGTGGAAACAATGGCAGTGTTGTGTCTGTATTGTGATCACAGCTGCTCATTGTCTGACATATATAGGAGCCCAGTCTGATGAATACCTGCCATTAAAGGATCTGCAAGATTTGTAGAGGGGGAGCGTGAGATTACTAGAAAATGGGTTTCACATTCAATGTGGCCATATTCTCCCCTCACACACATACAGTAATTTAGGTATGTGTTTAATTCTTATTTGTGCTACAGAGAGATTGTGCTGATATTTTGCCTGGCATTAAATATGATCAAAAAACTTAACTTATACAGAAGACTGTGAACATGTTGCTATAGTTGTTATACAAGCTGTTGTTTTCAAAATAAAAACAGAACTGGCATAGTTACATGGCGCATTCAAAATTGTTCTCCCCCTTTATTTTGGGGCAGTATGTACTGTAAGTACTCCTGTATAGAACATTTGGAATTGCTTATCTAGACAGCTTGTCAAAGTAGATATTCCCCGGGCTCTTAAATATCACAGCTTGACCTGCTGTATATTTAGCTGTCATGATTCACTCAGATTTTTCTCCATCCACAAAAGGACCACAAATAGTTGGCCTGGTCAAGTTGTCCTACTCACTGGGCGCTATCATGATAATTGCTTATAAGTATATGGTATACTGCACTGCAGTATAAGTAGTATGCTACATTTCTGACCCTGAATACCTTCAGGAAAAATGTCTTATTACCACAGCTAAGTTAAAAGGGAGGATGTGAGAAATTTCCTTCTATATCCAAGTCACATTAGCCAATAATTGCTGAGCTTATATAGAGTACATATAAGGGAGCCTAACATGCTTAAGATTTTAATATTAAACAAATACATCCATGCGTTAACTACCTATTTTCCTGATCCAAAAGACTGTCAACTAATTACAACCCTCATCTTGAATCTTAAATAGTACGAGCATAACATCAAAGCTGCTCAGTTTTACAGATTGCCACACAGGAAAGATCTCCTCACAGGTGTGAAATTTAGTACACATATGCTTCGGATACCATAAGCTGAAATAACAAAGTTTTTGCATAATGGTTGCCATCTCTGTAAATGAAACTGTTTTTAAGATAAGGGTAAAATTAATTCATAAGAAATTTATGTGGGTCAAGCTAGTAAGTCTGGCCATTGTAAACCACTTCACTTGGTTCAGTAATTTTTCCTAAAAATGGAAATGTAAAAAGAAATGAAGTAAGAATATAGAAGACAACAGAGAGAAACAGCCTCCTGCAGTTTGGTTTTACAATATAAACTGAGCTTTGTGTAAACTCAGCTTCACATACAAGCTTAAGTCATGGTGTACACTAAGTTAGAGTGCTGGATGACACTGGGGCCAGAACCAAACTTTTGTTTTGTTTTGTTTTAATTTTGTACATGTTAAAACAAAACAAGCTGTGTAAGCAGCATCAAAAAACAAGTAGACCCTATAAAATTAACTTTCTTTAAGCAACAATGCAATAATTACTCAATGTCCAACAAGCTGGTAGGATGAAGTTAAAAAAAAAACACCTTCTACTCCTACCCCCTTTTGTACTTCAATTAAATCATTCATTAAAATAAACACTTAAAACTAGGTTTACCTAGAAACAACACATACACGTTTGCCTAATACCTGGAACAACCATTGCTATCTTTTAAGGTTCTAAAGCAATGCAAATGATGTTTTCAGTTAAAAAGAACAAACTTAAGATACAACCTGGCAACAGGATATCTTGTCTGCTCAGCTCCACCAGCGCATTACTTTAGAACACACCATTTGACTGAAACTACTTGGTAGGTCTCATTTATCAGGAATTAATTGAGAGCTGCAGTAGAACAGAATCGAGTAATCATCCTGACTATGGTATAAATGTTGAGATGTATCTGTGTTGAAGCTAGAAAAACTGATGCGAAGGCCCTGCGATAAATCTAAAAGTTAAGTAATTAATGCCTGCCATGTGAGAATTGTCAAGTAGCCTATGATAGTTTTTAATAAATTTGGCACGTTATTTTTAAGAAGTCCGAGAGAGAAATTTCAGGCAGGGATACATTGATCAACTCCAATTTTCAAATCATGTAGCCACTTAATGTACTCTGCAACACGACTTGTGGAAAATGTTGCTAAGCCAGATCCTTACTGGGGGACAACTCCTTCTGATTGCTGATAATGCATGTTACTAAGACAGCTTTCTGACTTTGTCACAAATACTGAGCCGCTGGCAAGAAAGTTACATCTCATGACACTTTTTGCACTGAACAATAAATGGTCTGCAGTTAGGGATGTAACCGTATCATAAACTCACGGTACGACAGTATCTCAGTATCAAGTCCACAGTACGCTATTTACTGCGGGAATTTTTAAAAGGACAAATCAAGGCTTGAAAAAAATGTATCATATTATTTTTAATTTTCAAACTTACCTTGCTTTGTTTCCTATACAAGCATGTGCAAATAATTGTCATATTTAATGTCTTTGGCAAGAGAGAAAATTGAACATTGACAAATGATTTACAAATGACACAGCTCACATTCCGCGCTCTTTTCCTTATCCTGCAAACATACGTTAACTGTCTGCTTTGACTGACAAAGTCATTTTCTACCCGTAACAGCCTTTGGCCATTCCATGAGCTAAACGAGCACCTTTCTCTGTTTCCTTCTAACTCTGTGAGCTGACTGACTGTGTTTGTCTGCTGAGACGATGAGTTTTTCACACACAGTTCAGCAGGTCTCTCCCTAGCAGAGTTTGTTTTTTTTCTTTTTCTTTTCACAGCGATGTGCTGCCACTGAAGGAGGAGTGAAAGTAAACTTTGGTCAGCTCATTTCTTTATTTCTTCAATACATCTGAGTTTAACTCGACACAGAAGTTTGAGAGAACGCTTCGTACATGCGACCTCCTTCACTGCAGCCTGCCTCTGTTTCGTTAAAAAGCGCTAACATTGAAGTCCGTGATTCCTCCCTCTGCGCGTGATAAGGAAACAGACGCAATGGTCAATGGTCTCTGTAGTTTCCAGTTCTCTCCATTTTGCTTCACTGCGGCTGAAATGAAACTACACTTTTTGCCTGAAAGACCTATCGTGTGGGTCCGTCACATGTCCACGATGGTACCAAGGCACTTTTGCTATCATGATACCGCAGAATTTACAATACAGTTACATCTCTATCTGCAACAAAAATAAATAGAAACTGCTTTAGTTTATAACAACACCATTTTCAACAGTCGAAGGTCTGATACACTGCAATAAGCTGACATTTCTCCATTAAAATGACCAAAACTAAAGAGGACATGATATACTCATGTCTCTGGCACCTCCTGTTCCCCTGATTGGTGTAAATTTGCTTTTATGGACAAAAGTACGTGCAGTGGCTACATGTGGGCTGGGCTGCTGATGTCAAGACGGAGCACAGATAAGCAGTACCAACAACAATGCTTAAAAGCAGCACAGAACAATCAAAATGGACATCGTATTAAGATGAATGACATGAGTTGGAAATCTTGACCAAGTGAAGATGAGAAACACTGAACAACAGGTCCACAAATGCTGCACTTAGTACCTTTGAGGCACTGTTGTAATGATGCCAAAAGTAATACCAGCGTGGAAGCTCGAATGGGAAATCTTCCATTTACTTACTGCAGGTACATGTTTGTTCATGACTACCAATGTGGCTTTTATTGACGGTTTTGAATTTGTTGAAACCAGCTCTCACTGAAGCGATAAATGCATGTACTATGGATCAGGAAAGAATTACAAACAAAGAAAAACACTTAACACCTACAGTATTGACATGCCAAAGCATTGTGTTGCTGCTTCATCTAAGTTGCATACAATGAGTACATCTTGGCAGAGCAATGTTAGCAGCAGCCAAGAACTTCTATCCCTGTCTAAACAGCTAGGATTAGTTCTGGGACTACATGAAAGTATAAAGGTGCTCTAAACGTTCAAGTTAACCGGCAAAGCTATCTTGTACATGTATGATGCTAAATGGACCGCATTTACATAGCAACTTTCTCATCTTACTGACCACTTAAAACATTTTACAACAAAAGTCAGCATTCACCTACTTACACACACATCCATACAATGGTGGCAGAGGCTACAATGCAAGGTGCCAACTGGTCATCAGGTGTGATATTCACTCACACACACACAATTAGGGGTTCAGTACCTTGGCCGAGGACACTATGACACGCAGACTGGAGGAGCCCAAAGTTGAACTACAGACCATCTGATTAGTGAAAGACCAGCTCGACCTTCTATACCAAAGCTGGTTTATTTTCTTTGAAAATTAATTTGCCAATCAGCAACTTCTTTCAGTAATTTATGTAAATGTATTTTATCGTGACTGTGACTAAAAAATAAATAAGTAAACAACATAAAACCATGGGAGGTATTATTTGCCCTGTCACAATTTCGTAAGGAAGAGGTCAGCAGAGCCTCTTTCCGTTTTCAGTGGTGGCATTTCATATATGAAAAATGAGGCCTGTCACTAAATGTCATCTAACTGCCTCTTTGTCATCTCATC
This sequence comes from Naso annulatus, assembly GCA_029783625.1. Classification (NCBI taxonomy): domain Eukaryota; kingdom Metazoa; phylum Chordata; class Actinopteri; order Acanthuriformes; family Acanthuridae; genus Naso; species Naso annulatus. The sequence continues at coordinate 23,716,015 of JAPZDX010000023.1, read as the reverse complement.
ACTCTTTTCTCAACTTGTCACACTGAAGCCCAGTCTGTGACATGAGCAAACTGTTACCTTCCTTCCAGGCAGGCAAGTGGGCTTTATTAATATTTATAGAATAACAGCTTAAGGCCAGCCCCCTTGAGAGCTATCACTCCACTTTGCTGCCTAACACTTGCAAAATATATTGACAACTCCTTTTCAGCACACCCTTCCACTGAAAACCTCCTTATTCAGATCTGCAGCAGGTCTAACAGTATGACAGATTTTCAGCAGATCAAGAAAAGACTTTTCCTTCCATTTGATTTATTTGCTAAATTAACAAAACTTAAGTCTTTTTTTTTTTTTTTTAACTTGAGT
>JAPZDX010000023.1:23670878-23683640 GCA_029783625.1 Naso annulatus | reverse complement strand
ATTGATTCAGAACAAGAAAAAGCAAGCAGCTGTCAGAAAAGCATTTCTGCAGAGTTTATGTGACTTAAATGTTGTTCCACAAAGAGTTAGAGACTGAACATTTATCTGAAAATGCTGGACATTATTCCATTAAGCTAGAATTTTTTTTCCCAATCAGATTGCAAGTCAAAATGACTTAGGATATCAAAGTGTGTGTATGTTATTCACCCTACTGATTTATTAAAACTACATTTGTTGGGGAACTGTTTACTAATTTTAATGTACTAAAATATTAGATAATATCTACCTTTACAACATTCTGTGTCACACTGATAAATTCACTGCCTCATCAGATCAACAGTCAGATTTTCTCTAGCATTAGTGCAGTTGAAATACTTGGCTGTCAAACCGTTGAGGTATGATCAAGAAATCATCATAAAAATTTAATAGTAAATGTTGTGTTACATGATTGACAGTTAAATTAGAGCAGCAGGAAACCTGACATGTTTTAAGCATGTACAAGATCTAATACGTGCGTATTTGCAGAAACTCAACATTCAGGGTAAGTCACCAAATTACACACTGGTGTTAGTAACCAGCCTGTGAACCCTATTAGCTCCTGGTGTAGCATCAAGTACATTTGTCTTTTGCCTTTTTCTATTTCATCCACTTCAAATAAAAATAGCTCTCCAATATGATCAGTTGTCAGTGGACCAATTCTACATCAGCAAATTTAAAGACTACATTAGCCAGCTGGAAAATGGACACGGAAAGCAGAGTGATGGTCCAAAAGAGAGACAGAATGGAAAACTGTCACTGGATTCCTGGATACAGAAAATTACTCACACATCAAGTTCATCTTTATCAAGATGTTCATAGCAAATGCTAGAAACCCTTTAACTCTCCTCCGCTCAGAAAAAAAAAAAAAAAAGACGACAAAATACTACAGTATGTACTCGTCTGTGAAAATCGTGGATTAAGTGCTCTTTCTGGTAAGTGCATTACAGAACCCCTCAGAGAGTTAAATGCCAAATTAAATGTGAGTAGTAGTTTTTAATTATGTTCTATGCAAAACAGATCGTTGGCAATATAGTCAGTGCTTCGTGTTCTTGTAGGTCAGGGAGAGTCTGTGGTTTATTAAACTGACCAAACAGACATGCACAGAGCAAAGAAGGCGAAATAAATGTATGAGAGCAGAGGCAAAATGTAATTAAGGGATAGAAAATGGATTTTTCAACCTTTGTCTAGATGATCTACTGTTTGCTCTTATTTAAGGATTTCTATTTATACAGCATGTTTAAGTGCCAGGAGCTAAAGAGACGTCCATGAAAAGACATGAGGAAATGTCAAATAAGGGTCAGTGACTCAAACGTGAGTGTAAGACAGATGTTTTTTTTGTTTTTTGTTTATAAGTTTCAGATTTTTCAATTCTATACATCTTGAGTATAAGTTTTGTCTACCTCTCTATCTCTTCTGCTGTGTCTTATTTCGACAGTACAACTGAGGACATTTTTATATAGAATTATTATGTGCTTTTAACTAAGTGCATCTGAGGGTCATTTCACTGTGGCAAAACTACTTTCTATTGAGTACCTGGACAGATCCATAGCTAAATCTTATGTGAGACAAAAATTCATCGCATTATTTTCTGTTTCCATTGGTTCTAGATATTCACCAGGAGGGTCTTTGGTTGGTTGTGGACACATCTGTGGCCTCCAAAACATAAATACAAAATGGAAAGAGACAGAGACGAGACAGACAGACAGACAGATACAGAAGAAATAAGAAGCCGAGGAACTGTGGAGATGAAAATCAGAAAGAAGAGGGTAAGTTAAACCTTCCAACCTTCAGGAAAACAGAAGAGGTACTGTGTCTTCAGTCCAGTTTTGAAATTTCTTGAGTTACGAATACAGACAGGTCTGCTCTTATGTGAGGCCCCTCACCTCTCAAGCTTCACTTAATTTGGTTGTAGTCATTGATATTGTGTGAAATTCAAAGGTCAGGGGCACACCTCAGCAAATGACATGAGTAATGTGCCACAACAAGTTTTTTCCTGTGCTTCTGACATGATAAAATTTACAATTTAAATGGATACAAATGTAAAGTAGCATTATGTTGGTTTCCATTGACAGTCATTTCCCTGTCACTTGAATAGAGATGTGTTCTCTGTCTTCTTCAGACAGTTTTGATGTAGTAAATTTAAAGCACTTTGTATGTTGAGATTTATCAGGTAATTAGTGGTTGCGCCTCTACTAAACTAAAAGCCACACACTAAACATCTCAGTCAAGTGACTGCATTATATGCTCAATTAAAATGCAATCGTGGATGTCCTATTTCTTATTTCAGACAGTATCGCTTCAAGCATATCTTGTTTTGCATGAACAGTCATAGTTATTTTGTGTCTGTGCATGTGGCTTATTTCAAGTCCACAGGCAGGTGATCTTATTGCACTGTGTTTTGGCTAAATTTACTGAGAAAATCATCAGAGTTCAACTACATTTGCAATCTTTTCTGCCACTCTCGGGCACTTAGTCTGCAAGGTAATGCATATTTTAAATGTATGCACACATTACCGTCTGTTCAGACAGGATGGCTGTTTGTCACATGGTAGGCTTCCTCCTTATACAGAAGGTTAAACCTTGTCAGGTTTTTGGCCAGGCCAACTGTAACCTATTCTGTACACTGATAAGGCCAATGAGCTCTTCTTTTTATGTTTGTTCTGCTGACATCACTGCATTTTTCAGGAGAGTAAAAACCCTTACTGAAAAATGATGCCACACGTCTAGATATCAGGCAAATTAGGAGAGATCATAATTCAATGATCTAAAAAATGATATAAAAACTATCTTGCAATACATTTGACTAAGACACAATGACAAAAGGATACCCCACACAGTTTGTTTTTTCTAAAATGGTAAACATCTTGCTAAATTTTCAAAGGAACCAAATAGGGCTGGGCAATATATCAATATTGCATTGTATCATGACATGAGACAAAATATCGTGACAGATTTTGGATATTATTAAACTGTGATATGATGTAAGTTTTGACAGTTCCTGGTTGAAAAGGCTTCATTACAGTAAAGTGATGTGATTTTCTGAACTTACCAGACTGTTATTGTTGGTCTTTTGTTTACTTTTACCCAATTATTCACATCACTAATGATTATTTATCAAAAAAATGTCATTGGGTTAATATTTTGTGAACTCACCCATAGTCATCTTTACAATCCTGTCTCAGTATCAAGGTATTTGGTCAAAAATATTGTGATATTTATTCATTTTATCACCTTATCTGCTCCCACCTCTTACAATGCACAACAAGTCGTCAGTCTCAACCTACATGATCAATAATTGTCAGTATCGACTAATATGAAACTTCATTATCGCGACAGATTTTTCAGCTGTATCACCCATGCCTAAAACCAAATATGAACCTGCAATATATTTTTAGCTCTCATTTTCAGGTCAAGGAAAGTATATTAATTAAATTTGACATTTATCTAGTATGAGATCTTCTTAAAAAAAAAAATTCACTTTAAACCGCTGCTGCTGCACCAATGCAGTGGTACGGTTAGTATGTTGACAGACTCAGCCTCACAGTGTGCAGCCACTGTAATGAAGTGGAACAGGCTGGCGTGAGTGGGAGAGGCAGATCAGAGTATTAATGGGAGTCCCTCTGCCAGGGAACCTTGCTGACCTTGGTCTTATCTCTGCGACCTCATGCATGATTGATAAATAAAAATGAAACCCAAGTTGTCTTCCAAAGCTGAGGTATCTAATCTCATTACGAGTTGGTTCCTCTGGCAAAAATGAGAACAATACTGGTTGGTCCTGGTTGGCAAGGCATTTAATTTTGCAGTGCTTCTACTGTTTACGCACTGTCACACAGGGAGTGGAGATACAAAACAATATCTCTGTGACTTCTCTCCACCTCAAAGATAATTGAATTTACTGATGGGTCAATAAATATTCCATCTCCCTGGTAATAAAACACATGTATTAGGTAGCAGTTCTCTCTGTCCTCCATGCACAATGCAAAGCGAAAAAATTTACTTCACGTGGGAATTTAAACATCACCACTTTGCCTTGAGCAATTTGTTTACAGTTACGCTCATGAATTATTAAAATAGAAAATACAGTGTTTACCCATGATATCACAAAGCCGTCTGAAGCTGCAATTCTGCATTCAGGGTTGTCAACATAAGTGTCATCGATGTGTCACCATATAAATGTGGTTTTTGGTGGCGCTCTAGTATTTGGATTCTGCTGAATAAAAACAATTGAGTATTTTATTGTATCTGATGGAACGTTACATTAAAAACAGCCATTTATGTCTCAGTCATTATGGAGCCAAAATATGTAAGATAATAACAGCTATGTAACCGTGTTCTTTCTTTCATAACAAGTAATATTGTTTTGAACTGTTAATCAATAACTCTTCCAACCAGTAAGACTGTCTGGAAATGTTTATTCATAGATTCTCATATTCCTTTCAACGCTAACCCAGATTGCAGATAACTTCGAGATGAATTACTCTGCAACATTGCATTTGGCTATTAGTAGTCTATTCATATGTCCTACAGTACCAGAGGGTTTTACCGGGCAGTGTAACATAAAACCAGAGGAATTGTTTTCATGTCTCTGCCTATGGTCTGCCTGTGAGTAATGATTACCCATGTAATTACTTCCATGACCATATCCACTAACAGAAAACCATCTGCAGTATATTACTGCACAATAATAAACTGAGGTAAACTCTTTGATATGCCTAGTGCAAGTCTGTTCAAAGTGCTTTATACTGTTGGTAGGGTTACTGGCATCTTCAAATGTAGATGGAATACACAACATTAGATGAGCCAGACTGCCTGATGTTTTTCCTAAAAACTAAACTGGATATGTTTTCTCTTTCTTTGTAGGCGAGATATGAGGAGTTTGTTGAAATCTTTATATCATTTACTTTTGGGTATTTCTTTGAGCATGTATAAAGTGGCATTTGAACTTTTGCTACACCTAATAATCCCACCTTGACCCCCTAAATCCTCCAAGTAAACTGGTTTGACATAAATAAGAACATAATCTGACCGAACCAAAGGAAAATTCACGTTTCCTTAAGAGATATTTCTCAGTTCTACTAACATTTTCAACTGGTGTTTACAGTAGGAAGGCACATTACAGCAAAGAATGCAGACAAATCCATCATGCTTGGCTAAAGTTACAGGAACTGAAGTCTGCCACAAGCAAAGTATCTTATTTCACAGGTTCACAGGTTAGCAAAAGTCCAATGTAATCACAGCCAATAATAGCATGCAAAGCATCAAATATCACATCAGTGTTTTGGTGTCTTTTGTCATCCAAACAAAAATCCAGATGAAAAGGAAGAAAAGATCTGATCCGTATCCGAGTTTTAATGTGCCAAACTACCTGTTGTTTTACCAACCAGTGGACCGCAGGAAAATCTGAGGTTTATGTAGATGTGTCCTGACTTGTTCACATATTTACACACACACACACACACACACACACACACACACACACACACACACACACACACACACACACACACACACACACAGGAAAGTTGTTTGTTTTGTTGATGTCTGTCATTATGATTCTGTCCAATATTGCCTAGTGAACCATTTAGATTTTGTTTGATTTTTTTTGTTTGCTTGTTTTTGAGCTCCTTAACTGACTTGCACAAATTGGTAATTTGCATGCCTTCCTCCTGTGCTCTTTCAACATTCTAATTACTATTTACTTACTATTACTGCCATCCAAAACAAAACAAAACAAAACAAAAACAAAACTAACTAAACTAATATAAATCCAACCTTAACTTGCTGCTTTGTGTTTTTTTCCTTTTCATAAAATATGACACTTTCTGTAACACTGCCACTTATCACTTCAGGTACACATTAAATATTATACCTGTCATCTCAGTAACAAATGTTGCTGCAGTCTCTTGGATGGAAACATGTTGGAATGTGAAGTGTGAGAGCCAGCCTCTCTACCAATGAAGAGATACTTCAACACTGTTATCTGAATAATGAACTCTGGTCAATATTTGAGTTTGATGCCAAGTAATTTTACTTATCTTTGCAGTTCTGTGTCAAGTCAAATAAAACATATTTGTGGTGAAGAGGGAGACACACACACACTTAGGCACAAGACAACAAAAGTAATAAATAAGATGTACCTATCTTAAAAAGAGAAAAGAGCAATTACTTTTTTGTAGCTTCTAACATTTGTAACAGCATGGCAGGAAGTGGCTCAGCAGCCCTGACATGCATATGTTTTATGGATGACAAAAAGTTTCTTGTGTACTTTTGGCTGTGCCCTTGTCCGTGCTAATGTTACATGTGGGTTTATCCTGACCTGTTAAAGATAAAGAGGCCGAACTCATCAACTCGTCCACCCCATCAGTAAGCCTTCCCACCAAGACATCACTGCAAAGAATCCAGCAAGTTGAAGGACATTCGAGACTCCAACAATACAGGAAGATGTACATCCAGAAATAAAGTATCCCTGAGGTGCCAAAATGAACAGCACCAGGAATTTTGAATATTCACAACAAAATATATAGAACAAAATATTTCACATCTAGGGATAGATGTGCAGTCAGCACTTAATTTTGGATATTACTTATACAGATTAGGTCATGATTGCAATAATGTAATAATGACTTTAATAATGACTTAAATATTGGAAAATCTAGTCCATCAGTGGCTTCATTCATTTCATTATTCCACAGTTCCTTAAATGTTCAGTGAAATGTTAAATTGAATTTATATTTATTCATGATCTGCCAACTGCAAAAGTTATCCATGCAGGTGACACGCAGAGGAGAGTAGCCACGTGACCCTGACACAAAAATAATTTGATATTTTGCATTGTTGGCAGAGAAATAACTCCAATTATGTGCACCATGATGGTGACTGTCACAGACTTTAAAGTGTTACTATAAATCCTCAAAGAAAGAAAGATGAAAAGATGTAAGCCTTTAACTTTTTACCTGGTGGATCCATGCAAGGTAGGTTCCAAAATGGAATACTGAAACACAAGCACTGATCCCAGCTCCCCAACTCATGAATATTTTATGAGTGAAAACACTAACTTCTCATACCATTAATCTTTTTGCAGATCTAATATAGTGGACTTCCCTGCAAATGTTGTATTGCAGTATAGCAATGCAATGGTCTTTTGATTAACAAGTGCTGCACAGAATTTGTATTATAAATAACACTGAGTAGCTAAACTTTCAAAAAAGTTTACATTAATATTACTTCTGCACTTTCATATTTCTTAATGTGGTGTCCTGTAATATCTAAAATGTTCTTTTTAAGTGTAAACCGGTAAACAAGTTGGCCACATTACAATGTTAAAATGAAAGTGTGTGAACCAAACTAAAAACTGGGATGTCAGGTCATATTCAGACTGTAGTATTAACAAAGACAATAGGGTACAGTACAAGAATATGTCACACTGGCATTTGCCCAGATATAATTCACAGCCTGTTTCTGCATTTAAATGAACACATTTGCAGTACAAGGACTGCAAGACCTCTCCGAGACTGAACCACTAAAATGTCTTGCAATATCATATGCTATGCAGGTACATTCAAATCGTTCTAGAACTGTACATTCAATATTCAATCACCAAGTGCATTGAGGCAGCTTTTCATATACCAAGATCACAACTGTAGACAAGATGTAGTGACTGTCCTACTGTCCAGTAGTGCTCTAGATCAGGGTATCATGAGGTGGTTATACTGAATAGAGAGTGACACATAAAATAAATTATGAGCACTGGAGAGCATGGACATAATTCTTTTGGCTGAAAAATGGCATTGTGTGGGAGTACTGAAGGCCCACAGGGTGACAAATGATGTGAAAAGTAACAGATGGTGCATGTGATACTTTGTTAAGGGTCCAGTCAGAGGGATCTAATGGCATAAAAATTAGGGCTGGGACTAAATGCTTTGGTCCCAATTTGATTGTATCACTTGGGTGCCGAGTCGATCTGCATTTTAGTTCTGATTTATTGCAGTTTTACAAGTATTGTGATTTGATAGTATTGATTATTGCAATTTTAATTGTTATTTGATACAGCTTAGGTAATATCTAGCTCTGCTTTTCCTGGAAGTGCTCAAAGCCTAAAGTGTGCCCATACTTTGGATTTAAAATATAAGGGGGGCAGGTCTAATCTCTGATGGTCTAGGACTGTCCTCTGTTTTCCACTTTTGCCCAATGGCAGCTCACCTTGGCTGTTTTTGCAGAAACGGGATATGATGTTGTGTCATAGCTGTCTGCTTAACCTTAAAAAATAAAGAGAAATATATCAGTTCTGGGGGAAAAACATCAGTTTTTAAAATCGTCCCATAACGAAATCAAGATACATTCAAGAATCAATTTTTTTGCCTACCACTTCAGAATATGGTCAGAATTTGACTATAATGTTAATTATTATGTTTTAATTAGCATAGAGTCACCTCAGAACAAAAATCTTGTGTTTTTACACTGAAATAAGTTCTCTGTATCAACAGAAGGAGTGGGTCCTCTTCCACAGAGTCCACCATTTTGCACTGTTTCTACAGTAGCTCAAAACACAAACCAAACACTAGCTCTAGAGAGGATCTTTGGCATTAGTCACAAGTTTCACAGTAACCATGGGCTCTCCTTCATATTCGGAGGGGGAGGGTGAGGGGAGGTATATTCAATTGCTTTCAAACTGTAATCTCACTGCAAGATGCCACTAAATCTTACACACTGGATCTTTAATGATACCCAAGTAAAATTCATGGTATGACAGCTTTTAATGACCAAACTCTAATTTCTGTCTCGACTTGCCCAGTGTGACAAAGTGCCTGTTTCAGATTACAACAACTGCCAACAAAAATTACAAACATTTCTTGTAATAATACGATGTCTCAAATAAGGTAACAAACAAGGTGGCACCAACCCTTTAACAGTAGGGGCAATGAGACCCCATAATGACCATGTCAGTGTGCCAATCCTTTAAAAAAATAAAAAAATAAAAAAAATCTTAGTGCAAGCAAAATTGGTTGCCCCATTATCTGAGGTGCCTGGCCTCACCGTTTGGCATGTTGTCGATTTACCAGTCAGCCAGTGCTGATTACTTTTAATTGGTTGGAGTTTTGTTTTGTTTTTTTGTCCTTTTGAGCCAACTGTACAAAATCTGTTACTGACTGTCAAACAGCAGAGACCTCAGATGTGCTGTAAATGCAAAAAAGTAACACAGACTAAATTTATATTACAAGGCCTTGTGTTTTCTAAGTACAGCAACCAGGAAAAACTTCACTGTAATCCATTTTGTCAAACTTTGAATAAAATGTGGTCTCAAAATCAAATTAGTGCTGTGAGACTGTACATACCATTTGTACTTGATCTTACATGAAAACTTGTAAATAATGCCATGTCAAAAGCTTTATCTCAGACATGAACTGAGATACTAAATTTGGTCAGTGTGCAGCTTGGTTGAACCAGCAAGTGAGAACAGGGCAAAAAGAAAAGAAAAAAGGAAATAATTCCAAACAAGGAATGTGCTGTTGTCACTGTTACTCACCACAAGTGCCATTTTACATTAGTACCGGGTTATAGCATTGTAAAGCTATGACTACCTTTCAAAAAAATTAAGAGGAGAACCAATCCAAAATTAGGCATTACATTCAATTAAATCAGCCAAATTTTCATTGCACCCATTACACCTGCCATCTATTTAACTGAGTTGTAGAGAAGGACCTTATGTAAATTTGTTAAATCAACAAGTTAAAATGCATTAAAGTAAGTTTACACAAATAATGTAATTATTCTATATTATTCCCTCTGCTATCAACTGGATTACATCACTACATAAAGTAAGTAGCCCAATGTAAAAAAAAAAATAGGAAGACTATCAACAATATGGTTTGTAATTACATGTTGTTTATAGGGTTTTCAAATGTCATTTTTAGATGCTTCAAGCCCAGTAACCATTATTATTTTTTCTGTAGTATTGGCAGGCTGCCGAAACTATCAATTGTGGATATTTAAAAAAGCTGAAAAAAGCTTAAAAAAAAAGCTGAAAAGCTGAAAAAAGCTAAATTATATTTTTATAATTTTTTGGAGACAAGGATAAACAGATCGAAATTTTAAATCTACACACCAACTGTATGCCAGCTATTGTGACTTGCAGAGATGTGCCAGCTGAACACTTGCCACCTCTCTTCATGCAGTAACCTGTAATCATGGTATGTGCCGGAGACTCTTCTCACAACTCACAATTCTCTGATGACATTTCAATCTTCCCTCTCTGTCAACACTAAAAGGCAGTACTCATCTTTCAGTTTATACTAAAACAAACAGTATGTCTCCAGTCTGCATCGCTCTCATTTTTTCTCAGGCCTCTCCTATTACTGACGTATACCACACGCTTAACTTTTTTAGGACAATTCAAAAAGATTTTTTTTTAAAAACATTCTTATACATTTAATAGAAATGTAAGTGGATCTTGTTAAAATTTACATATTTGCATTAACCTATTGAAAAAAATCTGCATTTTTAATAACTTACAATTTAAAAACAAAACAAAGCAAAACAAAAATATGACAATTAAAATCAACTTCTTCATTTATTTTTAAGTGATGCTTTTAATTAAATTATTCTAATCAGCAATTCGTGCTGTTTGCATGAGAAGTGCAAGTAGTAGCCTAGGTCAGGTTAAAGTAATCCTGCTGTTCTGAAGATTTAGCAAACATCTTAATTTGATTGAACTAGTCTTTATAAAACTTTTTTTCTTTTTAACAAACTCCAGCTATTGAATAAATTATTGATAAAATTATCACCTTTGTTCCGAACACTGCACAAAAAGTGAAGCTGTGACTTTTGCGCCTGCTTATACTTGCTGTGATACGTTTTACTTGATTTTATTCTGAAAAATATCATTTAATATTATAGTACACAGTTAAAGTCTGTTGCGCTTACTGTTTGAGTAACTATGAATCATTTTAATACTGTTAAGCTTTTAAACACTAATTGCAACTTTGCATACGCTGTTTCAGCACCTACATGTGCAATATGCCACTTATACATGCTAGTCATAAGAAAACCTGTCATGTCTACACAAACACTAATTTAAGTATTAAGTGGTGCTCCCATGAGCATCAATTTACATTGCTTATGTATAATTTATCACTGTGATTTTATATGCAAAGTCCAGACACTTGCTACTGAGTAATACAGGTACACTTCACTTAAGCAAAACTGTCAAACTAAAGCTGTTAAACTAAAATTGTCAATAACTTTGGCCTTAGGAATGGCAAACATAAGCTGAAACACTAATATACTGTCACCTTTTAAGATGGCTAGCTTATTGGGAAACAGTTGTTTGTTTACCCATCAAGCAGATCTGAGAAATTTTATTTTAGTTAGTTTAAGCTTAATATTCAGTCTCTTTAAGCTGAATTTTTGTTCTCAAAATCCAGCTCCTGAAGGGAATCTCTGACCCTTTCATGCTTCAGGTTCCTCTAGTCACTAATCTCGTTTGTCAATTCCATTTCATTCATGCATCACCACAACTTAATGACACTTTCCGTAGAACCACAGACCATACTTTTTAATTGAGCAAGCACTTGGCGATGACAGCAAGAAAAAAAATCTTTGTCTTCTCTATGGTAATGGGTTGGTTGCGTAGACCGATTTTTTTAAATAACTAAATCAGCTGCCTACTTCAGCCATAAACAAAGCTATGATAGAGTGAACAAAACAGTGAGGTTATACGCGCGAAAACCAAAACAAAGACTGGAAGAAGCTCGCCCAGGCCCAGACCAGAGAATCCGCCCACTCCACTGATGGGACTTGATTCTCTTGGTCTGTCATTGCCTACACTTTGAGCGATTCTGAGAGGGAGGGGATTAGATTTTCCCTAAACCTTCCTCACTGGTCCTCGCCTTTTCAAATTTAATTTATGCGATTGGTCATTAGGCGTTTGGTCTACTGTGGAGTGAGTGTGGAAAGATGTCTGGCTAAGCGAGACAACCAAAATCCAAAAATGTCTCCACAAGCTGTTAAATTATCACACAGATGTTGTCATATTGTGTTGAGATTGAGACTCTGACCCACCATGCATTGTGAAAAGAGACAGATGTTTTTCACTTAAAATTACATTACATTATTACCATGAGTAGACAGCGGGACCTACAGCGGCACTTCCCTTCACTGCCACTGACAGACCAAGACAGACGCTGTCTCCCGACGGCAGGAGCTGGCACAAAGTAATATCAGTTTCAACAGAAATGTCTCAGATGGCTACTTTTCCTCATATAAATTCAGCATTTTAAAACTCATATAAAATACACCACATACAACCACATTAGTGTTTTTGGTACTGTAACGTGGCTTTGTCAGTTGAAATGTCTGCTATTACAGTTTTTCTCGATTTCTAAAACACAAAACCTGGTTCCTGTAGCACAAAAACCCAAACCTTTTCGTCATTCCCAGAAGCACACGCACATTTCCCATAATCAGAAACACAATTCACCTGTTTCCACACGTGTCTCAATATTCAAAACTCTTTCTGCAAAACCTTACACAAAAGTGGTCAAATAAATCATTCATTGCACTATGTTTTCATTCATCTAACACATGCTCTCAATATAATTAACTCAAGTTATTATAACCTAAACTCAGAGACCACACCTTTCTCCAGGTGAAAACACTCAGCCTAATAATTATTAACACACCAATCAGAATTTGGGGTCAATAAATAGAGCCTAGAGGCATGTTCAT
>JAPZDX010000023.1:23646775-23661633 GCA_029783625.1 Naso annulatus | reverse complement strand
GAAAAGTGTTTGTATGAGCTACTGCACATCGATCTAAAGAGATTTCTGTATGAAAGACCGGATCTTTAAACGATAATTACCAAGAAAAAAACAAGCACTGAAATAACGGAACCAGAACAACTTGACCCACAGGTTATTTAATGTATAAATATCATGGTGTGTTAGAAACTTTCAGTTTTAAGCGCATCACATTTTAGCTTTTAGCTTTTCAATTCAAGTGAATGGGGAGGAAAATTTCAAACACCTCCCCATCATCACAGAGGCACATAACCTTGGTAAGTCAATTTTAATATTTGTTGAATGTACTGACAACTACACTCTATGCCATATATCGAATCTTGTGACAAAATCACTTAAAGAAGAGTGTACATTATCATGCAGATTTTAGAGTAGAATCAGACTGTTAAATAGAACATATGGAAGGATGTATTATAGTTATCAGAGGATTAATATCTTATCTAATACAATAACAGTTGCACAAGATTAATAGTATAATAGGATCAACAAGATCTGATGGTGGACAAGGTCATAGCAACCTGCAATGCTGAATCCATGCACAAAATTTTAACCTGCTGTGTCAAAGGCCAGCTTCCCTGGTAGAACGCACAGCTTTTTACTAATTGGCAGTTCTTTGAATTTTGAGCATGTTTGCCAATTTCAAATTAAAAAAACTTTTATAATAAGCAAAACAGTTTTAACCAGGATTACTTCAAGTTTTCATTTTCCAGTGTTACACAACTTATCAACCACATTCTCTGTGACTCTGAGGAGCTCTTTCGTTTCTGATATACATGCAGGTGTAGAACATCAGTGTCCATCAACACAACACCCACCCTCAAAATGACATAAGACAGAGCTCTACTTTAAAGTTATTCAGTAGAAAGAAAACATTGTTCTGCTTTTTTGTTTCTTACTGTCTTTTCCTTCGTTAAACACAACTGTTAGCAAGATTTCAACAGACTGTGGGAGATGATTTGTCATTTTCAAATACAGACCAAGACATGCAACCACCACCTTACACATGCACTGATACACAGATTTACACATTGTAGCCTATCATCTTAAATTTACTGTGTCTAAAAAATATCCCTGCTACATTGTGGCCCATTTTTGCAAGTTTTAGTTTTTACTTTCGAAAGTGTCCGTGTACAGCTGTTAATTTTTTGTGTTTGTGATGTATACAATAATGCAAAGGGAAATGTTTTCAGCTTTGCTTGAGCATTCAAACAGACACTGCTGGTCAAACATAAATAAAAAGAAAACAACTAATTTATGCAAATGTTTTATGCTGTTAGCAGTCTAATGAATTTTAATGCAGGTTATCAATTCTAGAGCAAGCAATTCACAAGAAAATAAGAGGCTTTGCCTTACTAAGCTGCAGTCTGCTGTGCAAGCTATCAGTCAAAGAGGATATTAACAGAGCATGGGAAACCTCTTTAATCAAATTTTGTCTAAAGACACACAACTATATAATCCACTGTCTTTCTTTCAAACTTGCAAACTATCCTTGAACCAGTTAATAATTTTGTGCTATACTGACAACTGCATAAAACAATAAATGGATGTCAATAGGAAAGAAATGATGAAAGGTGAATATTTTTTGCTAACTACGCTATTAAATTACCATAATACCTTGATTTAACAGACATATTGGGGGGAAAAAAGCTTATTATACTAGAGCTTCTCCCTCTCCCTCCCCCTTCCCTCCCGTCCATTTAAGCTCTGATATCTCTAGAGATGTAAAACTCCCCAGAAAGGACTTACTGAAGCATGTAAACAAGCAAACAATAAGTCACTTTCCAAATAGAAATGAATAACTACTTCCTTTATTTACTTTAGTTTTTTTTTTTTTTAATCCACTATTGCAAAGAAAACAAGGGAAGTTACACTCCTTTTTTGTTTACCTAGTGAAGAAAACGTATGTGATGATGGAAAATGTGTGTTGTGGAGACTATGGTGCAGTGATCTGGAATATTCTATGTAAATACATAAAGCTGTCAACCACTTAACCCCAGGGGAAAATGAAAAGTGACTTAACCACTGTGGGGGAGGAAAGATTGGCCTTCAAGTTGTGACTATGCATGATCACCAAGTGTGGATGAGGAAATGTATTATTGACTTGGCGATAGGCTGTCTTATTTTCTGTGGATTAACTATCAGACTTGTTATGGAAAAGATCTTGTAAAGGGTAATTCCAGTATTTTTATACCTAAGCACTGATGTCAATATTTTGTGGTCTAAATCTAGCCAGGGAACCAAATGAATCTGCCAAACTCATGGTTTATTCGCTTTGGCAGACGGATCTGGCCACCATCCCATTCAGACAGATTTCCACACATCCTGGCCCATGTCCGGCAAATTACAACAGTTTACCTGTGTGTATGTGTGTGTGTGTGTGTCTCTTAGGCCAGTCGTAAGATAACAAAATTAGTCTTGTTGATTAAAAAAAAAAAAGAAATTTATAACGACTACTTTATCAGCTTGTGAGGGTAAATTTCATGAATTGTCTGAAACTAAGAAACTAAAACCAACATCCTCACACTAATGCTGTTGAGAAAACTGGCAGACTTTACGTAGTTGTAATCACAACACAAACAAAATAAGTTTTTCTAGCTTAAAATCTTATTAAAACTTCTTTGAGGTGAAGGAATTTTACTAATCCTCTACTCTAGGTGACCTCTAGGATTTGATCCGACCACTCTTCCAAATGAAAGCCGAAATGAATATTGTAAAAAGCAGGACAACAGCTTCAAATATTTGGAGGCCATAAATGCATCAAGGCAGAAAGAATTCTGTTTTGCGAAAGAACATTATAACTTGTTAAAAAGCTCTTCTTTATTACCCTAAAAGCTCTGCAGGTACAGAGAATTAAGTTTATTGTGTGCCTATATTTTTTTAAACTACTTGCCCTGAAATTATTTCCATAACAAAAGCAGGCATGGCCATACATGAGGTGTACTGATTGGTTGGACTATTTATTATAATTCAAGGTAGAATTTTGCTCGGGTAAAAAAATAATTGAGTGTTTTAATACATATCTCTCACTGTGATTTCAGTTACCATGTTCACTCAGAGATGTATCATGCTCCTTTTGTTTAGAGGTTACCCAGCCTGGCTAATAAAAAAAATGTATGGAGTGACTGGGACACAAATGTTTCTCCTCTTTTTCTGACACAGTACTTACCATCACTATCTAGTCTCTTCCTCTCCTCTCTGGAGACAGTGTTTTGCTTTCATGCCCCCTGACTTGAGCAGTCACATGGGAGCAACATCTTTGTTTTGCACTCTAAATAATGAAGCCAGGACAGCTGATTGTGCTGATATAATAAAAAACCATAACCTAATCTTCACTCGATTAATAGGGTATGCATTCCTCATCCTGACAACATAAGGTCAACAAGAATTTTTACTATTTGTTGAGTGTGACTATGCAAATAATTGTATTTGTCCTTTTTTGAAAGTGCAGTTTTGCCTAGTGCTGTCCTATCCCTTCTCAGAAGAGATGACCTTTTGCTGTATGTAAAGCCATTCATCTGTAGCACAGTGTTCTGACACAAGAGCCGAATGATAATGCCTTGATGCTGTCAAGCAGAACATTTTATAATAAAGTTGAACCACAGTGCAGGGATGATTCAAAGGTCCAAGTTATTTTAGGTTACATTCAATGCGTATGACGACCATGATGCTGCCTATTATTATTTTCCCAAATTACGTCAGCTAAATACAATGTTATCAGCAAGCTGCAACTACCAAAGTTTATGGCTAGGGCCAGTTCAGAAGTACTTTTAAGTGCCACAGACAGCCACTAGATGAGCTGAGATTGGCCAGCTAGCTGTGTGACTTGGCTGCGTGGCATGGGTTTGGCATTGGTTGCTTCATGGCATCAGCTGATAACCTGGCTGCACCTGATGGTTACTTTAGCACATCCACCTGGGAGGACTCCATTAAAAATTGTTTGGAAAATAGCAGGCACTTTCAAAAAATAGTACTGAAATAATACTGACTTTGACCAGTCCGATCAGCAAGCCCTATTACCAGGGGAGCCACTTGGTGAATCAAAGTCTTACCGAAGTCATTCTGGAGAAGACTGAAAACATTTTTTCAAATAAGAAAAGCCTTTTGTGTTGTTCTTTGCTTTTCTTGCAGTGAAGAAGTACTCTCCAGTTCTGCCAGAACTGATGCTATAGCAGCACCTACCCTAATCTGTTCAGGTATTACTGTCATTGTTTGAATTACTTCCATGGTTGTCGGCACACCTAAAACCACGGCTGTAGCTGCCAGTAGACCCTCCCCAGGTGATGTTGATTGGCTCACACCACTCTTGGCACTAGCTTGACCCTTAACTTGGAGCCTGTCCAGACTGATTGCAGAGCACAAAAAAAATGTTGAGCACACATGATCACGGCTTTAACCAGGCTAGTAGGATGATGGAGTGATTTATAAATGGCAAACTAGTCAGTATCTGGAGCCAGTGGTCCAAAGAAAATATAAAAACATTTTAAATAGGATTGCAATTTATTTTCCATTTCTAAATTTTTTTTCAGTGTACAGTCTAATGATTGTCATATCACTGTTTAGACCAATGCCTTATCAATGCTGCAGCACCTCAGCAGAAAGCATCCAGTCTACGCAGGCAGTCCAGAGTGGATCCAAAACATCACGACAGGGTCACGTTAATGTTAGCAATAGCAATTAATGTTTGATTTGATTTGGTTTTTATTTTGCACTAATTTTTTAGACAAAAGGCCAAAGACAAGATAAATAACAGTACAAAAAAGGGCCTCCACAAGGCCTCTATCTATATAGAACACAAAATTTACTTTAAAATAAAAGACCAGCAGTTATATTGACGTAAACCTGTTCAACCCACATAACTGCGAACATGTAGAACACAGTATTTTAATCTGCTCTGTCTGTCTACAGGCACAAGCACAGTACATTGGCTTAGCAGCTAACAGCTAACTGTTACAAAGAGAGCTGTCTGTGTGTCGTTGCACTGTTTAGCTTAGTTTGCCTCCAATCAAACTCTTGTAAACCGCTGCTGACTGAGACAACCAGCCCTTTCTTCCTCAGCAGTACCTGCAGGCAGGCTCACAGCAGGAGGACAGGGGAAGGACACAGAGAGAAACGAGGAAGGATGTGATACTTCTGAACAACATACTTCATTCTTTCTAAATTTTACTCAGTATTTTGATGTCAGGAATATGATTTAATGTACTGACATTTTAGATTTTTTGTTTTTTGCGATAACATATTATTGAGTTTATTTAGAAACATTTGGAAATGCACTCAGAATTATCCATGCACTGAGTAGTCTGTAATTTAGACTAATCTATGAAATTAGAAAAAAAAACAAAAAACAGAACAAACAAACAAAAAACACAACAAGCCCACAGAGGTCTGCTGCTTTATCCCTCTCACTGCATGTAGACACAACGGTATCGCCTGGGCAGGACAAGAAAGAATTTAGTGTAGATTTGAGAAGTACTTGCTCTGCAGGGTAAGAAGGAAAAAATAATAATGCTCCTTTGAGAGACATGTCTTATTTTTTCTTTTGTTTGTCAATATCATGCTTAGTTTAGTTTAGTTTATTTGCACAAAGGATATGATAAAAAAAACATTATACAATAAAAAATTAAATGGACTGTGCAAGAGAGAAAAGAAGCTTAGAGGGCTTATACGAATCCTCCCCTTTATTTCAACAAACATTCTAAGTCATAGAGAAAAAAAACAACACAGAAAAAACAATCAATAAAACTCCATAAAACTCTAATTCCGACAGGAATTTGAGTACTTTAATTGTGTATGAGAAGCAATATGAACCCAGTTATTGAAGATTCTATTTAGACAGAAAACATTTTGTTTTTTCAGATTTAACAAAATGTCCTTTTGCTTAAATAAAGCAAAAGAAATTGAATGAAAAAAATTGCAGTGGGCACAATATTTCTTATCTGGTTACTTGATTAGTCGCTGGAATAATTGATTACTAAAACAATCGATAACAGCAGCCCTAGTTTGTTTGCTAAGATGCAACAGCTTTCATCTAGCTGAACTACTGAAGCTAATGGATGCTCTCCTTATTTGTGTTACACATAGCGTGTAACCATGACTGGCACTGACTACTGTAGAGTTGCGCAGTAGGTGTTTTCAAAGAAAAGATTTCACTGAAGATAAAATGCAAAAATTTAATAAAATAGAAAACACCTTAACTAGGCAAGTCCAGTACAGATTAGTACTAATACTTGAAATATCTTGGCAGGTACTGTACAGGCATTCTCACCAAAAAGAATTAACAGATTTTTTGCTTTGATGTTAAGTGCATCAGTTACTTTTACAAGCTACATTTCTACAGTGTCATTACATCAGTCTGTGGTAAATTGTTAACATAACCTGCACTCTGTGGTGTGATGCAATGGAAAGAGGCAGCTAGCCTTCGTAAGGGAGCAAATTAACATTTTTTTATTAGCTTTCCCTTTGGTTGAGGTGGTTGGGATTGTGTATAGAAAAAAAAAATGCAGAGTTTTTCTGTAGTTGTAAAGTCTTGACTCAAAAGGGGAAATATGGTACAACTGCAAACTAATGGGTGAAGTCACATGTTGCTACCTGTGTCTTTTTACAGTCTATGTTCCGCAGTCACATTATTTAAAAAAAATTGTCCATAATTTGACAGATTTTACAGACACACATGGAACATGCCATGCAGCGGTGAACCTTTTGATACACTGTTGTTGTTCACACAAAGTCAAGTCCTCTGTGCCTTACAAAAACTGTTCTTAATAAGGACACAGAAGGTGCCATTATTGCTCAATCTGATGGATGAGTTGTTGGCTGGAATGTGAAACTGCCCTGGCCCCTACTTTGGTTCAAAAAAAGTGCTATTCCTCGAGGTGGGACATGCTGTGATTGAAGTATTTACGACAAGACAGAAATGTGATGGCACAGAGAATGTGGGTGACAGTGATGCATGACTGAACAGATTACTGTGTACAGACTGTAGAGCGGCCCTTTGAATTGTGATGCCTCCCTTTATTGTGCTGAGGTTAAAAGGCTCACCTATCAGGCAGCAGTATTACTCTACCTCTGCTCTTTTTGATATAACAGTCCACAGAACAAAGACCATGTCAGCAAAACCAGACGGTCCTCAAAAGAGACCTTGGTAAAAACTAAAAATGCACTGTGACAGGACATTGACCAAGACTGATAGAAAGACACTACAGTTTCTCTAGCATCTAGATGTCTTTAAGTCCATGATTAAATCTGTTTGCCTCAAAGCACTCATTATTTTGCACAACCACCAAATGTCTGTTCATTTTAATGGCCAGTAAGGAGTAGTGCTTTCCACTGTGTAAGAACCTGCTTTAAAAGCAGGAGGTATCGCTTGATGCAATACAGCACATTCAGTAAATGCATGGGACTACTTGAATGAGTGCAGTTTTTCTATCTCTGTAGTTAATGTTAATGATAATGAGTAACTGTAAATTTTCTTGTTAAAAGTAAACTGAAAAAACTGATGCAAAATCTTACTGCCTTGGTTCCCCCAACTTAAAGTTTTTGCATATCCCTCTTCTTAATTCTTTGTATCTTGGAATGATTTAATAAGGAATAATGTTTCACTGATGTCAGTGAGAGTTTTTACAAAAAGCTAATTAACATTAACCAAGTGCAGGGGCTTATCTGGTGACATTGGTTTTATATCTTGGCTCTGTAATTATCAATATGACTGAAAAGATATATGTTTGCCGATTTGTACTTGTGCTCTTAAATATCCTACCAAGACAGACCCTAAGAAATTACACCCAAAAATGAAGCAAATAAGCCATATAGTTAACAAAGAGACCAGGAGAAAGAATATTGGACCTTTTCAAAACACAGAGATATGTGTTTGACATTTTGAGACATTAATCAATAGTTACCTTCAGAGAAAAAGCACAAGAATAAAGGCACAAAAGACCTTGCCTCTCACTTCAGCATCCACAGCCACATTGTCATGACTTATGTCATGATAAAAGGTGCAGTTCCATCAAGCAGATTTACTGTGAAATATCATGTAGCAAGCAAATTGCAAGGTTGATCCTGATCACCGACCCTGTTAGCGTTTGGAGATTTCTTTAAATGAAAAATGGTCAATAATTATTGGTGCTAAATTCCATGAGACACCTTTACTAAGCGGAAAATAGTACTTGCTTATATTATTGCATTCATATTGTGACACAGACAAGACAGATTTATCAAAACACCTGTTGGCCCCTTCTCCCTCCATGTTTAACACTGATACATAATATTAAATTTTAAATTAATTTTTTGTAATGAGGTTCAAGCACCACCCATTCTCATTAACAGACACACAGTGACAATATGAGACAAGAGACCAAATACTTTCTGACATTACATTAGTTTCATCATCACAGTGACACCATTATTTAGACAAGTGAGGTGGTCATTACTGACTGATTGGGTGTCCTGTCCATTAGTGATAAATGGACGCGACATTTTCATTTTCTACATCTCAATGTCTCATCTGTCCACAACAGCCCTATCTCTTTGCTTCATCCTATATGTCATAAAGCTGTACAATAAAAAAATGCACCTGCCTTTGAAAAAGAATACTATCCTCTCTCCATGAATACAAGTGTACCTCTTGTGGATTTTACACAGCTGCAGACACGTATCCATCTGTTCCATTTCAAGGGAAGCTGATACGGAAAGATGTACATATCAGTGTCAGGATATAAATCCTGCTGTCAGTCTCAGCTGTTGCTATCAGTTTATGTCCTGTGAAAATGAAATGGTTACCTGAGCGGATCACCACCACTTACAATGATTGTACACACTTTTAAGCAGCTGTGAAGTCATCCCTTTCCCTTACTTCAGGGCACATTTTAAATACACTGACAGTAATAAAAAGAGGGCCTGCGGGAGTAGCAACCATTTTCGATATTCAAAAAGGCCACACAAACTCTCGACTTCATAGCTTTTACTTGTAGTGCAGTATAAGCCTGTTCCCGACATCGCTGTTTGGTTTCGACAGCCATGGCTGCTATTTCTACAACAGCCCAAAATAAGTTTTGGGTTAAGTCAGACTCAGAAGGATCTGATTTATTAATTTGACAACCTAGTCTTGTTGATCTTTTTTCCCTAAACTATCACTGCATGAAAATAATTCAATTTAAAGTTTGAATTTTCCTATATAGTTTATCTATAACATTCGGTGCATTTCAGCAGCTACTTTGCTATGAGCTGTTGTATTTACTTTCAGCTAGTGATTTTGTACTTTTTTCAGACTATTAACGACCTCTTGTGAACTTGGTGCTTTCAGCTGTGGGTGTTATATGTAGGTGGGAGAATGATAGTGATAGTGACAGTGATAGTGAGAGCAAGAGATCAAAATTTTCCAGAGGAGAAAAAGTAAAGTCATAGACCTTACTCAAACTATATCATGTCTTATGTCTGTATTGCATTATGGTCTACTGAAGCTACTGCCAGCAGAGAAATGGATTCTCTGCCTCTACTGCCATGAATTTTCTTCCTGAATGATACCTGAACATCACTGTAAAATAGTGAAACAAAAGATAAGCCCTTGCTATTTGATTCAGTAGTGCTTTTAACAACTTCCTCAATTCTGTTTTACTTGAAATGACAGTGTTTTATTACCTCTCACCTTTAAAATGACTACAGTGGATATACCTATGTCAATAACTGATCACATCACTACTTATATGCAAAAATGTTTCCTTATATTGATGGACCCAAGGAGAATTATCACCTGGCTCTGCAGTTTCTTCTCAGCTCTGCAGTGCAATTTAGTCTTGCTCTCATTGTTTTGCTTAAGGCCACAACAGGCAGTTGTCCTCAGCTTTTAAAATTCACTTAACGCCTGACGCAAAACAGCAGAGAGACAAACACTACCTCATGAGCGAAGTTAAACTTTAAGCAGCTAAGAAGACAGTTATTCCTTTTAGGATTTTTGAAGAGAAATGCAGAGCTACAAAGATTAGGTTAACTATTCCAATAAATACTAAAAATGTTGCTCTGTATTTCTCTGATGTGTGAATAAGCCTGTTAGAAGGTCACGTCAGTGTTTTGTTTACAGTTTGTTTCCGCTGCCCCAGTGTCCAAAAAAAATGTGTCCAATGAAATGTGAAATGCTGTTAATACGATTATGTGCTGTGATGAGATGCCAAAGCGGTGTTAAGAGAGTGAAGTGCCTCGGTTTAAAACTGCCTTGTTGCCAAGCATCGACACTGCTGTAGTTCCCTGAGGAAAGAAGCTGCATATCATCTAACTGATACATATGTTCCAGGTAAGTGGCAGTCCTGAATAGGATGTAACAAACATATATTGATTAATAGGTTGCACGGAAGCTTCAAGTAATGTGTCAGTATAGTACCCTTTATACTGTGGTTGTGAGTCCTGTCGGTTCTATCACATCTGGGGAGCTGATACAATCTGTCATGTTACCTTACAACTTGTCACAATTTTCTTTTTTTTTTTCTTTTTTCACACCGTGACAAGCTGACAATGATATTTTTGGCCCAGAGACATATCTCCAGGTAATTGGTTCCTCACCCCTCACCTAATAAGAGGTGTGAGCTGTTCTGTGACCACATGCTCACGTTTAAGTAGAGCCGCTGTGGGTCAGAAGCACCTAATGCCCCCCAGACTTAAAGCAGGGGGTCCAGCTGCTTATTATCTGTTGAGAGCACAACATCTGTGGCAGCAAATGATGGGACAGAAACTTGCTTCATTAAACAATAAAGACTTCCAGTCTCATCCAGTGTGTATGCGTTTTATGCTCTTTTTTTCTTTTATCCATTCCTTGTACCAATCCTAATATTGAAACTGATACTAATATATACATAATATACTGCTGCATATTAATAAAAAAAACTGTATTTCCATCTCAAGTCAGGTAACAATCTGAAAACCTTTTTAACCACCTGATTTTATTGTTAGAGAGTGAAAGAAAACACACAGCGCACGTTTATATTTTTCGTATGTTCAAACTGCAATTTCACTTCGTAATTCAATTATAAGGTTAGTCTTATCTGTAGCAATTGCTGGGATTGGTTTTGATTCAGAGGCAGTGAAATTCAGCATTAGTTTGCTCCTTCTTTTTTTGGCGGATTGCTTTCTTGCAAGAGCAGATACACGCAGTGAGACAGGAGAAATGCATTACCGTTGAAAGATGAGTCTTCAGAATATATCCAGTGAGGGTTTCCTGGAAAGGATACCCAGTCACATTCTGTCTGCAGAATTAGTTCTGAAAATTTGGGAAAGACATCCAAAGATCTGATCAGACCTAAGGCAAATAGGTGCGAATGGCTGTTCGTCTTACTCTGACTCTCGAGCAATGCAGGTATTGAATAATGTATTAGCTCTCAACAGGATGATATGACAGTAACCACAGTCTGCCAGAGTTATGTCTGGTAGGCTACTGGCTTGATTTAACCTTGTTGAATAGAACTGGTTGCCAACATTCACTGGAGTGACCCCTGCATTCTTTATGCCCCTTTTTACATACAGGGGTGTGCAGATTAGGATTATTCTAGTCTGACATTTACCTGTAGTTATATATTATTTGTTAGTATATTTGTAGTATTTGTTTTCTATGCCTTGCTGGCTACAGTTGTGAACAAAGGCTTTATGTTTTTGGGTTATTCATTCATTTCCCAGAATGTTTTAAGGGGATTTCTTCAAATTAAGCCAAAATATCAACTTGGAGGCCAAAGGGTAAGGTCAATGTGACCTCATAAAATTTTTCTTTCTTTCCTTTTTTGGCATAAATCAAGAAGGCATACACTCGGTATGATAAAATTTCACACAAACGTTCAATGGCATAAATTCATAAACTGATGACATTTTATACCCAAAAGATCTGCCATAGATGTAAACTGAAGCTTGAATGGCTGGCATAGATATAAAACCACAATAAAGTTCTACCGGTTTTCAGTGCAATCTCCAAATACAAAAATGTAAGATGAAGTTAGTTTTGTTGCATATTAAACCTAATAATAAGAACATGTACAATCATATTCGATGTTCTGCAGCATTATTATAATGAACAGTGCAGTCCTGAGAGCTGGAGCTCATTGCTGACGTCACCGTTGTCTGAAAACGACTGAAAACAATGGAGGAGCATGTGCACTCATCAAGTCTGTAGACAAATAAAATAAATGCTCCTTTTTTAAAGATGTGAAGGTCGTAGACAGTCATAAAACATGAAGTTAAACAACGGCGTACAACCGAAAACAGCTGTTTGTTTATTTCGAGAAGCAGAGCTGTTCCTGGGTTATATGTTGGTGTCTAACTTTGTGTTTTAGTGTCAGTACATGAGACCACACCACTAAATATTCTTTAAAGAAAAGTGTTTACTGTGTTTTTCGACTGATTGGCTGAGTGCACATGCTCCTCCATTGTTTTCAACCTTTTTTAGCCAGCGGTGATGTCAGCAACAAGCTCCAGCGCTCAGACTGCGCCGTTCATTATAATAATTTTATAGAACATTGTATATGATCGGAAATGTCCTTTTTTACAAGACTTAATGTGCAAAAAACCACACGAAAACTTCTCCCTTCATGTTTTTTTATGTTTATATGGTTTAAAATGTCCTTTTTTGTTTCCATTATCTCCTCCTTTATCTTAGTCTTCAGATCAGACTATAATAGATATCAGTTATTTGAGACTGTTCTTTGTCTTAATTTTAGCATTTGTTGTTAAAACAAATTTAACAAGATAAAAACAAACAAGAGGAATGTAGTGAAGTGCTATGGCTGTGAATGCACTACATTTCCAGTGTGCTTTGAGAAAAATTACTTAAGAAATAAAAGCAATCTGCAGCTTATCCTTTCAGAATGGTTGTTTATAAATCAAAACAACTCATCATGACACCTAAATGTTTTTTGCTGATTATCACAAGGTCTCCTAATTGGTATTAATTATTTTTGCTATGATAAAAGTTTTAGTAATAGTTTCACCGGTGTTGACATTTTTTAACCCTGACTTCAAGTTACAGTCTCTTTGAAGATAGAAAATTGTGTTATCCAGTCTTTTTTCACTTATTAAACTATTTCTACATATTCAATATCTGCTAATTGCAACACACATTTCTAAAGCTGATGTAGCTACTTACACTGAAAATAAAATATTCACATTCAAGCTGCCGTGTGTTAGAGAATCCTTGTAGAATTTCAATTTTAAAAAGTTCACAGGAGTCGAAACAATCTACACTGTCTAAACACATCATACATCTGACAGTGACCATAGACTGGAAATACAATGACAGCACAGTAGATAAATATTTTGCCAAATATGTGCTTGACACCGAATGGTTGCAAGTATAATGATTATACTATCAGTAAATTCAGGAATTTTAAATAGCTGTTGTCCAGCTGTGATAACAGATAGACGAAAAAACTCTGGCTGAAGGCATTTTGTCTTCCCTAGCATCCTGCCAGTTTTGTTCCACTGCCCATTTGTCAACAGTGATGTCCAATCGCTCAGTGCCAGGCGGGCAAATCAGCACCTTGTCACTTTCGAAATGACAATTTGAGTCTCAGTCAAGTCTGCAACCAGTTTGTGCCTTACAGCCACTCACTACCTCGAAACAAGTACTAAAAATAAAGCCAGCCAATCTGAAAGTGCAGGCTTGCATGCAATCTACAAAACTGACCATATTAGAGCTCGGAGGTGACTTTGAGATTGAGGGCATTTCTTTTCATTTATCAGAAGCAGTAATGCAAAGTTGAACCACAAGACTGAAAACCTCCGTGGAAGCTTATCGGACGGCGTGACAAAATGTCAGTTTCATCTCATAGCAAACTAATCTAAAAGCTTGAGGATCTGTCATGGTCAATCAGCCATGTAATATAAGCAATCTAACATGAATATGGAGCCCCAGTGGTGCTAATGTACAAATTGAAGACATTCACTATTTTACATGATGCAAACTCTGCCACGAAGCAGATCTCGTAGGGACTATAAAAGTTGAAGACATCCTTATATTACTATATCATTCTACAAAGTATTTTTGTCGCTTTTACTTTTCCATGCTCTTTGATTGTTATCATAACTTGCAAATATGACACACACTCATGCAGGGACACTCAGTAACGTCAGACTTGACAAACAATTTACCAGCGGAACTGGGTTTTTTTTGATTGCCTGACAGCTAATTCTATAAAAAGTCTTTGGATAATAAGTATGTTGCCAAAAAAAAAAAAAAAAAAAGGAAACACTTTCTTTGATTAAAAAAATATAGGTGTTAATAAGCCAGCTGAAATTGTTTTGGCTACTGAAAACACTTAAGTTGCTGCACACATTGTATTTTCTCAAAATAAAAGTCAACTCAGGTTTTGCCAGTTAAATGCTTTTAATGTGGAGCTACAGCTGTGGGAAACTTTCAGTGTTCTTATCAAATTTAGATTACACTCTCCTAGATTTTTAGTTTTTTGAAATTGCTGCTGCACTACTGTTTTATTAGTTTTCTACTAAATTCTTTCATTTTAGGTGCTAGATTATGATTACGATTTAAGTTTTAAAGGAACTGTGATTTTTTTCCTCTATATATTTTTGCTCTTTCCTTCAAAATAAAATAAAATTCTGTGGCATTCCCATTCTCAATGTAGGTATGTATTTCTTCATGTTTTATAAAGGTTTTAACCTTAGCCAGGCCATAAAACAGTGATAGTAGTATATAGTATCAGGACTGAAAAAAGTGGGATCTGCGTATAAGAGGAGCTGAATTATTTACATGACATTTCCATATGTGTATTATTACCATAATATCAACATTTAGTTTTTAAATATCACGGTTATCATCGGTACCAGCATACTGAAACAGCCCTAGCCACACTAATAGC
>JAPZDX010000023.1:23623509-23634050 GCA_029783625.1 Naso annulatus | reverse complement strand
GTCATAAAACATCTAAAAGTTAAATTTTTTTTAGATGAAGAACCCTGTGGAAAAAAAAAAAAAAAAAAATGGAATGGATCTAATTTTTCCCAGTTTAGTGTTTCTTGCTACTGAAAAGTCCAAGAGCCACTGGGCTTGACCAGCCTATTGGTAAGCCACACCAGAAATATAAAACAATCTATTTAATGTAATGCAACACAATACACTCTTATCTAAGAATGATTGATCATGTGTTTAGCTGCTCTTCCAAGTTCTTCGGGGCTTCTGTTTCCTGTTTACTTTCTCTTTGGGGAGCTTTAGAATTTAATCTGCTTCATAAATTATCTGCAAAGTTGGTCTGCTCCTATCGTCACTCACACTGTAAGCTTCTCCAAGCTGTTGAAGTCAAAATCAGTATACAGGTATTATAGTAGCGTGTATGAACTAGCTACAATATTCGACAGCTTTAAGAATATATGAAATTAGATTTTACTGTCATAGAATATACCAATGCATTATGCACTGCAATAAAAAAGCTTAAAAATTGTGTTTTATGTCAATTATCACAACCATTTGAAATACAAAAACCCGCCCTCTTTGGCCTGAAGGCTAATTTTCTGATGGCTACAAACACAAATATTACCCTTAGCAAGAGAGCTTAGTGTTGGTCTTGTAGGAATAAACAGATTTGTTTTCCAAACAGTTAGTAACCATGGCAAAGACATCATCATCATGCCAAAGCATCTCTCATTCCCTGCAGCAGGAAGCAGCAGGGCACGGGAAGACCAGCAGACCATAAGTCCTCCCACTGTCTATCTGCTGTTCAGAATACAAGGGCACCTCTGAGCAGAGGACGGCAGCCTCTAAAAAGAACAACTAAGTGGTAAGTGTTAATTTACATTTCTTGTTTGAGGTGCTAATAATGTGATGTGAGGTTACACTGGGATATTTGTAGTATTGTTATGACTTTTTTTAAATGATAAAAGTGTCAAATTTGCGATTACAAAATGTAAACATCATGAATTGATGCCATAGCCTAAGAATTAAGTACCATGGGTTGATCTCTGGTCTCACTCCTGTGTATCAATATTTAACAGTCAAACAGGAAGAAATGTACCCTGGATGAAGCAAAGCTATCAGCTTTATAACTGACAGCAGCGTCAGCAAACCAGAATGCAATGTAGCCACAGGACCCTGCATTTTGAATGGGGACCATGGCTGCAATCACACCCTGGCAAGCTCTTTTGATTCTTCTCCTTTTGAGCACACACCTTTGATTGAATGTAACAAGTTCACTCCGGAGGTTGTTTTAAGTTCTGGGAGAACCATATGAAATCACTGGTTGAAGTAGTTGTTGATAATATAAGGGGCATTGAGGGAAAGTGGGTTCACAAAAATAATAAGCTTTACTTCATCAGCAGTTCATTACAAAATAATACACAAAACTACATAAACATAGGATATCTCACAAAAGTATCTGAGGGTGGATTTTTTTTCTCCTTCCATTTAAACTGGTACTCAGAGGCCATTCCCTTGATCATTCATTTTCATCCGCTGAGTTGATGAAGCATTATTTTTCATGCTATTATTAGTTCACGCTTTCAGTTTCATCAGTAACTCCAAAGCTATTTCACGATAATCTCCGGGATGACATTGAGATGATATTACACAGTGTGCTCCACACTTGCACATTGCCAAAGCCTCTACGGCAAGGCAGCACAGTCCCAATGCATTACAGTAAATCTAATATAGTCTGCACAGCATGGCTATCACTATGATTACATTCAGAGACATGTGGCTCATTAAATGGTAATGTCTTATGTATTTGAGCAATTCTTTGAAGTGAAACTCTCCACCTTTGATATTGTCTTCACCTCCTGGAGCAGAGGTTTGTGTGAGAACACTAATGATCCGTTACTTTGATTTAAATCTGTGTGACAAAAGCACCTTTCCTGTTATTACCATTTTTGAAAAATATGCAGTTGTCCTCTGTCTACCTTAACTGTATACTTTCTATCAATCATGACAGAAGACATGTTGAGTGAGGCAAAAGGACATGAGAGAAAGAAATACGGCAAAATCCTGTGAGGACACACTCAAGAGGGCTGGTTCTTATGTTATTTCTTTAGCTCATTACATGTCAACAATCATCTGTAGTGAAATACTTAACAGAAATACAGCATATCTGTTGAATGAGTTTGTTTCTACCTTAGACATTGCTAATGCACCATCTCTTGATTTTCATTAAAGTAGAGACATTTTCATCTGCCCTGCCCCCTGCGTTTATCAGACAAAGAGTGATAGTGGAATGTCCCATTACTGTTTTAAAATAGCCCTTAATTAAAATCAACGCAATTCAATTAAGATGAGCTTAAGATTCATGTATGTTAATTACAAAATTAAACGGTAGGTAAGCATTGTGTGCCAAAAAAAAAAAGCCCCCAAGTGCTCTTCTGTTATCACTGCCTGTACTTTGATTGTTACTGGAGACATTAAATGTCATGATAACACCTACACAATATGAGAATAGTCAATGTGCAAATATCACATAATCACATTTTCAAGCACAGAGCAAGAAACAACAAAGGACTCCCCAGTGTTACCATTAGGAAAATATTCTTTTTATGGGGTTGACATTTTAGCAGTGTAATACAGTTTATCTCCAAATCATTCTATACGCTGGTGGAATTACAACACTTAGGCTCAGGCAAAACTGCTGCAAACAAAATTAATATTGGTGGAATATGCTCCCAGAGCACCTTTGACTGTGTCTGCCAGGATGCAGCCATGACAGTACAGTTAATCCTTTTTTCATAAATGTCAGCTACTTACTGTGCCTCCCTGCAAGTTCACTAATTCACTGCTATATAAATGTAACATTTTGCGTTCAGGCTTTATGTGTAGTCCCAAACAAGAGAGCTTTATCAGGCATGTCCAGTGAATGATGACATTCAAAGTGACTTGCGCTGTTTCGAAAGGCAAGTGCAGATGTTGTGAATGTGACACACACCTGAGGTCATGAAAAAGTGGAAAGGAAACTGTTATGGCCAACAGATGGCGTCCCACTGCAGATGGTGTAATGATGGTGGTGATGTATGGCTGCATTTTAAAGTAGCTCTGTAATTGCTTTTCTTGGCTGAGTAAAATGGCCATAGAGTGGAGCTTCAAATGTGAATGTGCAATATCATGTCTGACTGTAAATTTCATTTATAGTTCCTATTATACGGTGCATATTATCTTTATAGATTTATGTAGGTGTTGTAATTCATAGCCAGTGGTCAAAATTAGAAAAAAAAAAAAGTGTTTAGTTTATTCTGGAATTGTGGGAAGAAATAACTTATGCAAATTCTAAGCAACAGATTGAGCTTTTACTACTTATTGCATAATGTCTGCAACTAAAATTGTCAGCAATATAAGCAACAATGTTAATTATGAGTTTTTGCTCCAAGGGAAACAGTAGAAAGTTCATTAAACAAACATCAGATCAAAATTGGACTAATTTTATATTTTTTGACATGTAACTCAGACTGAAACAAAGGCACAAAAAAAGCTGTCTGAACCGCTTCTTATTTCACTGGAACGGCTTTGTTTTGGACACTTGGTTATTACATGCAAGAGTTTCACTGCAGAGACATTTTGGATACAAAAAAATTGTGATGTTTATGTGACAAGAGGGTTCTGGGCCCAACATAATTGCTTTTGGCCCTTCTGTCAATTGAATATGTTGTCTTCTCAATATCCAGTGACATAGCAATCAGTTCCAAGGGAAAAGGGGACCAGAGGACTCTGATTGATTTGCAGCCTTTAATTGCACAAACAGAAACGTTTCAACATCAAAATGCAGATCAGTGTTGTTAAATTGGAAACTCAATGGTCCATAGGTGATGGGCATGAATGTCCTGTCATAGACTCAGGCTTTCTTAGATCATAGCATGGAATAAGCATGTATAGTAAATGGATGGATTATTTTACAATAAGCTTGATCACATAGTCCTCTGTGTCGTGTGTCATTTTTTCCCCCCAAATCTTTTCACTGAATATTTAGAGAAAGTACAGTGTTAACAGGGTATGGCAGCATGACTGTGATAGAAAAGAACCAATTAAAAATACCCCCCACCTTCCCACCCCTGCATGGTGGTCATGGCCCCCAAACAAAACAAGACAAAACAAAAAACAAAAAAACTAATGTTAATGAATAACTGAAATAAGGCATAAAGTTTAATTAGAGGGAGACAAAATGACTGCAACAAAAAAGAACAAATAACTGACTACTAAATCAAGATAAAACAGCACAGTTGTAATAACTACAGTAATGAAATAAAGAAAAACGTATGTGAAATGAAAAAGCATTTACATGGTAAAAACGACAAAAGTTAATAAAGTGGGGAAGTAGGCACAGGGCTGTGTGTATTATAAGATCAAACACATATACACAAGCTGTTACACCATCGCATTTCTTTCAGACTAAATTACTGATAGACAGGCACATTGAAATTCATTTCACCAGCCTAAGGCTCTTCTTTCCATATTTGTATTATATTTGCCCAAACATACACCAGCAGACCATTCAGCTACTGTTTTCCAATCAATAGTGAAGCCCCAGAGAAATTAATTAATAAGGTCAAAACTGGGGTTGTTTCGAGTTCAGCCTTACCTGACCAGAATTAAGTGGCTGAGGTGAGTCAGAGCTCTCTGTTTGTGCCACCGACAGACATACAAACATAAATGTGTGTGTGAGGCAGACGGTCTGGCATCAGAACTTAGATGGTGAGTCACAGCTTAGATTTCCATCTTGGTAAGTTTTTAGTTTATTAACAAGTTGTAAAATCTTGTTAGCAGGAAAGCAAATCTTATTAGCAGGAAAGCAATCTCTCAGTGAAGTTTTTTCACTTGTGCAGTCTTGACAATTATTTTTTAGAAAAATCCTGAAACATGAGAATTAACATGTAAGACTTCAAAAGGATATTAAAGAAGAGTTGGGCCCCCTCGTTTTATGGCAGAAATAAAACAATTCTCTTTTTTATTTTCACTTTTACAAATCATAAATACAGTCATTTAAAAAAAAAGTTTAAGCCTAAAACTGATTTAAGATTTTTGCAGTTGATAGATCAAAGAAAACAGTTCACAGTAAGGTCTGTCTTGACATTTATGACTTGTAATTGACATGTAATTGGTCAAACGTGCAGAACAAAAGTGTCTTTGAAAACAATCTTCTGAAGAGTGTCAGCTTTATGTTACTGGCTTTGCATCTTTTGTCCTAAGCATGTCCCTCAGTCCTTCCTGTAATGTCTGTATCAGAGTTGCTTACTTTGTGCCACGCCTCCTGCTTGGTATGACACATGCTGACCTTCTCACTTTACTATCAGAATGCAATCTGAAAAGGTCACAGAGGACTACAATCATTTGATATATTTGTCCTGTTTTTAGTATGACTGGAGGTTTAGTTATACATGGAGCTAAATTGCTGTCCAGTCAAAATTTAATAAGTAATGATTAAATCTTAATGCTAAATAGTAGACCTACTGCTATTTTGTACATAAGGATCTAACATAGACTGTCAATTCAACTCTTCTCCATAGTGAGCTCAGCTTCCGTGATAGTAAACATGTTTTGTAATGTTTTTGAGAAGTGGTGCTTTGCATGTAAATACTTCATCTGAATGCTGCAGGTAGGATTTGTTGGAACCAGCTTTTATTTGGCATCATTTGTATGCAGATTTGCATGTCTGAGTTAATGTCAATAGAACACATTAATGCACCCTCATGTTGCGGATCAGATGCTGTTGGTTTGAGATTTTATTTGATTAAGCATTTGTCAGATTTATTGGTTTTAGATGAAGGTTTATTGATAAATCAATAATTTTGTCGCTGTGCATGTAAATAAACACACTCTTTATAGCCAATTCTCCATAGTCATCACTCCTTGAACCAATGTGTGAGGTCTTCTGCTCTGCTGGGCCTCTTTTATGTGACTGCACCCTCAGCTCCACAGAATTTTGTAAGGTGTATTGATAAATACAGGGATTGAGGGCATTAGATTAATTTTCAGTTTAACTACCGTAACATCTGCAAGATCTTCTATTAAATTTAGCCCATACTTAGCTTAAACAAACCTGCCAGACGCTTTAAACACAGCCCTTGAACAGGAGTTTGTTTCACCCACCAACACAAACTGTAAACATTCACCTTTTTAAATTGAAAGACCTCATCGAAGTGTGGGCTGGCTGACTAACTAACCAAACATCTTCCAGGGGAAGTCAAGACAGTTTGCCGGGTCCGAGTGCCAAGTGAGCAAGTCCAAAGGAGCAAGACAGTGATCCAGCAGCTGGTGAATTAACCTCTTTTACACTGTTCTGGATAGGCTTGGTTACGCTCACCAGGTGAACATTACATTTTCACATCTTTTGCAACATGCAGCGACAGGCACGCCACAGACTTGCTAAAGTCTTAAAGTTAGCATTTATCACAGGCCAAGGTTTGCATAGCAACATAACATAACATAGAAAGATAAAACACGTAAATATGCATACTGCATACTTTGCATGCGTCAGACAGTGAGTTTCATATTTGCTCCGAGTATATTTATATGTGCAG
This sequence comes from Naso annulatus, assembly GCA_029783625.1. Taxonomy (NCBI): domain Eukaryota; kingdom Metazoa; phylum Chordata; class Actinopteri; order Acanthuriformes; family Acanthuridae; genus Naso; species Naso annulatus. Next base: position 23,627,478 of record JAPZDX010000023.1, on the reverse strand, counting down.
ATATATATATATATACCACTGAGAATTTTATTGCTTATTAACGGAAAAAAACTGCTCATAAAAGTCAAGTAAACAAACAAACAAGTAGAACTTTCATTTTAAAAAGAAAATATGTTTTATCAGAAACACTAGGCTGATGGGTTTTTTTTTGTGTGTTTTGTCCTTTTTTTGTTATTTTTCACTCAAATGTTTTCCTGTCTGTTTATAAGATAAGCGTGCACTGGTCTTTTCCAAGTTGTTCTGCAGCACTAGGTCTGACTGGAAAATATTATATTCTGTATATCCATATCAATATATGCAGATACATATACCTTTGAGAATTGTACTGCTTATTAATGGAAAAAAACTATTTAGAAAAGTCAAGTAAACAAACAAGTAGAACCTTCAATTAAAAAAAGAAAACATGTTTAATCACAAACACTAGGCTGATGGGGTTTTTTTGTGTGTGTTTTCTCCCTTTTTTGTTATTTTTCATTCAAATGTTTTCCTGTCTGTTTATAACATAAGCCTGCACTGGTCTTTTCCAAGTTGTTTTGCAGTACTAGTTCTGACTGGAAGATAAGAGTTAAGATGAGACAGCACAAAATGGCCCCATCAATAACAGAGACCGAGGGAAATATACTGTAAAATTATATGTATCGGGAAACTGTTCTGACAGATAAACACCACTTTTATATGCCTTGACACTTCTCCAGTGCCTTGAAAAAAATTAACCCCCAAAACGCTTTTGCATGTTTGGATTTCCAAAGCATTTACTGTACATGTTGTGAAATACTAAAATAAGCTGTGTTGTTCCAGTTATGCAGACATTCAAGAAGAATGATACCAGGTCAATTTTAGTTTGTTCTGGCTGTTTGTTAACAATGTACTATGCAGTTTGTTGGTTCGCGTGCTATGATTGAACTGCTTGTTGGTAAATGCATACAGATGATACAGTACAAGAATGAAATGCACCTTCTTAGAATGTGACTGCTGCCAGAAACACAGCTGCTAGTCATTTGTCTTTGTATGGTCAATGAGCCAGTATTGAATCCAGCTGCTCAAGACGAATTCACCTATTACATACATCTGCTTTGGAGTTGCTCTTGCACTTTGTAAGCCAGAATAAATTTGATTTCCTTTTTTTTTTTTTTTTCAAACAAGCATATAGATTCTCTTGTGAACTGTATTCCACAGCATTGAGCATTTGAGCATATCTTTCCAACATGCTATTGTGTTGTCGGAAACTCGTCATAATAATTACTGATATCACAGGAGGATAGGCTGTCTAGTTATTTGGAAAGCTTAGAATTATTTTGCAGAGGAGAGCTAATGGAACAATTTACCAGACAAGAAAAATCTTGGCTGGTCTATATGAATTTTTTTGGCCCTGGAAATACAATCAGTACATGCCGACATCTCCTGGGACGAGGATGCTAATGGACCCTTAATCTGCATAGATTAGCATATTACAAAAACGAACAAGGACATTAAAAGGCATTGTGTCTTTATAACTTCATTGCTTTAACTTTGTGATTGAGTAAATGTCACTGAATGTTTAGGGATGCTGTTGTTACCCTTAAATGTTACTTTAGTGTTTTTAGCAAACACATAACTGGTTAAATATTGGTGAGAAGGCTATTATGCTCATTCAGCTCCTTTCGGTATATGGACATCTCTGAAACCTAAATCTCTGTATGAGAGAAAACTTACAGTTTTGTTAGTTTTGTAACATTTTGAGTGGATGAAGAGATTGAAAACTGGTTTAGAGGAAAAAAAATCAGCCAACTGCTAAATGTAGCAATAGTTTTTGTGTAATTAATCTGATTATCACACAGAACTTACACACTGGGAATGTTCATTTGGTAATCAGTATAAAAGTTGTCCATGTTTGGTTGAAAATAACGCAGACGCAGGTTACATAAAACGTCTGTCTCAATAACTATTAAATAAGTATTTCATTTCAAAGCACGTCCTAATGAAATGTTGATTTAAAGCTATTGACATAACCATTACATGTAGCCGCCTGTGTATATCTAAGAATGTTTAAACAAATTTTAACTCAGTCTTGTCCTGAACGTCCAAATATCTTTTGAACTAAAAATCACCAATGCTTATTGTGTACCTTAACAACTGTCCCTAGTCAAGTAAAGCTGTAGTGAAATATTTATTCAAAATGATCGAAAGTAGAGAAACGCACACATGACATGAACACATTTAAATTCAGCATTCAAGTCAGAGTTTATAAGGTTTGTTTTGAAACTGTTGAACCTAATTGCCTGAATTTCGTACATGCATGTATATTCTCAATCACTGGACTGCATGTATGCTATTGCTGCCATATTTCTGCTGCTGCAATGACTGGATTTATTTTTATACATTTATGTATTTTATCTTATAACTTTTCCTAGAAGAATTGCATGGTATCTATAAGGAATGACCTTACCTACAGGTGAGATCACAAAAGAAACTAAAACAACACGATACACTCAGGGTCAAAGTCTTCAGTAGTTACAGTCTGCTAATAAATAATAAATTATTGGATTCCTCTTTTTATCTTTATTGTTTCTTTAGAGTGTACAGAAATCTGTACATTTAAAATGAGACAAAAGAAAAAATGTCACAAGTGTGGGTTCTCTTTCTCTGCGTCTCTCTTTCTCTCCTTCTTTTCATGAGCAAACATCAAACATTGCCAGCAACCAGACACAAGATAAACAGTTCATTAAAAATGGGGGCATGCCATCATTCACAGAATTGCACTGCTCAACCTGCCCCACAATGCAGAGGAAGTATCAATGCAAACAAACAAAGCACTCTCATCCAATGATACACCTGAGCAGAAGAATTTCTTGGACAATAGGCCACTTGATTCATCTAAAGAGATGAGAGGATTAAGCAATGAAAGCCAGACAGCACAGAAATGAGCTTTAACAGAGGAAAAAATAAATTAAAACCAAAAAAGAGACACAGTATTGTTAAATGAAAGGAGCATAAGATGCTCAAAAATTATTTATGCTGTTACATTATTTAGCAGCTTAAATAACTGTGCATTTAACACATTCGTATTCTTGTAAAGAGACTGAGGGTTATATAATGCCTGTAAGCATTTGCAGGTTATCATTCTTATATAACTTAAATTTTCCCAGGTTGACTATTTTTTTTCCTATCTCTGTTGAAGTATAACCAGATTCTATTTATTGTCTTATCTAGGGAGAAAGAAAAACCTCTGTTAGAGCACAGGAAGACCTCAGGTATTTCAGTACGCTGTAATTAGGTTGACTTAGATGTAAAGCTGAACAAACGGAGCTGAGGGAGCAGAACAAACAACTGTCTGGACCGTGTGATTGTTGGTGACAGAAAGCATGACATTAAGTCTCTGATGTTGGCCAACTAACAGAGGCACTGTGTTTGGGCTTTGTGGGGTTGTTATATAACTGTGAATTATATGATAGGTGGGGTTTGTTTCTGTATGTATTTTGTTTGTGAATGTGAGGTGAGGGTCAGTACAGGTACTATAGCTGTTCTGCGATCTGGTTTACATGTAGTTTGTGGATTTAGGAAGTAGGCTTATGGCTGCTACAACCTCCAGTCCTCACCAAAACAGGCTAATGAGACAATAGGTACAAGCTGCCAAATTGTTCATCAGATGTCTTTTTCCTAGAGGCTTTGTCTGTCTGTTATTACATGCCTAATGCGCAGGGTTGGGAAGGTTACTTTGGAAATATAATGGGTTACGGATTACTAGTTATCCTATTTGAAATGTACTAAGTAATGTAACTATTTCAATTACTTCACCAAAGTAATTTAACTTATACATTTGATTACTTTTTGATTGCTTTTAAAATTTCCAATAAATGTTTTCAACTGTTAACCATTTTCAAATGTTCAAACCAGGCAGTGGCAGAAATGGGGCACTGCAAATTCTAAAAAGAGAACCAATCAAAAGTTTCAGAATAGCATCAAACTTTACTCAAAATCCTTGACTGGCAG
>JAPZDX010000023.1:23554250-23571204 GCA_029783625.1 Naso annulatus | reverse complement strand
AGGACAGACATTACATCGCCAGTGCGTATGAACCTTCCCAGCTGTTTTGATGGATGAATTGGAGTTTGGGATTACTCGTACGAACAGGAAAACACAAGAGAGGAACCATTCCGAAAGTAGTGAGAAGTACACTTAGTATAAAGTTATTTTTTCCAAGGCGAGACTAACTTTATCATCTCTTAATGAGGAGGGAACTTCTCATCTCCAAAATGACATTGACATTATTGCGTTACTACATTACTTTAGAAGCAGCGAGATCTTGGTGGTGTCCTTACATTAGGAATAAAAAGACTAAGACCAAAATGACGGCTTGGTTAGACTAATGTTAGCTACATTAGCTGCTGACATTATAGTAACGTTATAATATAGCCGTTAATGTTAATCTTTCAAAATCAATGTTGTGAACCAACACCTTGATGGAGACAAGTTAACGTTAAACACACTCACCTACTGACTCCACCGAGGTGTCGGTTCACAACATTGGTTTAAATTACTAACGTTAGCCAGCTTTACATTATGTCACCGCGATCATCAGCAGCTAATGTAGCAAACGTTAGCCTAATCAAGCCGTCGGTTTGGGTTGGTAAACATGCGCCCATCCATTTGTCAGTGAACAAAACATTGTTTTCACTCTTGACAACACCAAGATCTTGCTCCGTCTAAAGTGACATAATGTAGTAACGCTTTAACGCTATATTGGAAATGAAGAGCTTCCTCATCCTATAGAAAACTGGCTGATAAACTGTAGATGACAAAGTTAGTCTCGTCTTGGAAAGAATTACTATAGGTTTTCCAGCAATATTATGAAAATATAAAGTTTGAATTCAGTGCCATATCTTACCTTAGGTAAAAATCAAACAAACTACATTCATATTATTCCATATTTCATGTCCACTTTAAATCTGATTTGACTTGTGTTGTTTACTGTACTAGTCTCATTTTAGGGGTCTGTCAAGATCAGGGGCAAGGACTAGGGAAAAATAAGGGGCAGAGTGTCCAGTGTTCCTCATGTCAGGGGGGCCTCAAAGATGCTAGTTGTAGATTTGAGAATGGGCCTACAAAGAATGCCTGTGTGTACAGGGTCCAGAATTTTGTGCTATGCCCCTGGGCTGAACATGAGAGCTGATCACAAGAATCTGCCCCTGCTGGTGTGTCAGTGAGGAGCTGCGCAACATAAACCCATTTGACACACACACTGTGACTCTGAATTTATCCAGAGTTTACCCAGAGGAGCTGCACTGTATGTGTGAACACAAATGTCGGGATTGTTCGACCCGGACTTTGTCCTGGCATCCCCCTAGTCCCAAGTCCGGGTGAGCCTTGTGTGAACAGAGCAGACAACCGTCCAGACAATTATCCTGCCTCCTGCAGCCTCCCACCCAGGCACTGCCCCTCACCCAAATTACATGGAGTATTTCCAGCATGTGTGAACACGTTGCACATGCACAATCTCCTGATGTTTGCTGCATGTGTGAACAGGTGTCCAGACAGTATCCTGATCTGATTCTCCAGATTTTGTCCAGAGCTCATGAGTGAAAGAGGCCATACAGACACAAACCTGAGAAGAGGCCTAATAAGGGAAAAACAATTAAATCATCTATGCTGGTACTTTGTAGGTGTGCAGTGGCCTTAAAATGTGCATTGACATTGCTATTTATTATAATCATCAGTAACATTTAGCTATAAAATCATGCTTTTTGTTTCATCTGACTCAAGCTAGCCGACAAACATTTGTGTCAGAAGTTGACACACAGCATGAATTATTTACTAACAGGCCCACTTCAAGATATTCATGAACACTGTCTCATATTGACTCTTTTCACCCATTCAACCAAACACGTGATGTCAACTTCTTCCTTACATAGGAAGAAGGCTGTTTATTTTCTTAATGTCTCTGTGCATAAAAGTTGAAGACCCAAGCTACTCCACAGTAGCTCTGTGATTTAGATATTTTGTAGTATACAAAATACATAAAAGACAAGCAGAGAAGTAGACCGATATTATGCATCAAAAGAAAACTAGATAAGCAAATTACATCATTTCAACCTAAAGTGATTGTGATTTGGTACTATTTCAGAACATGTTATAAATCTGCTAACATATATGTGAATCTAAAAATATCTTTGCCTTTGGTCAACCCAGCATTCAGCATTTTCAGAGTCTTGTGTCCACGACAGAGACTTCTGACATGAAAGTGGACCCTACTGTAACAAAGTCTTTGACTTGAGCCCCAGAAAGAAAAAACAAACATTTTTCATAAAAAAAAACAAAAACAGGAGTGTGGTCATGCAGACTCAGTGCAACATGACACAAACTCTGCCTGATAAAGGACAGTGCTTCCATGAGCAGAGAACAGCTGCTTCTCAGAACCCTCCAGTGTTTTTAGACCTGTTTTATAGATCACCGGGAGAGGATATAGAGGGACTTAAAACAAAGCAGGTACCAGGACATTTAAACTTTTTCTGAGGAGTATTTTGCAAAGAGTTCCCCTAATAAAAGCACTGAATAACTTATTTATGTATATGTTTTTTTTCTTACATGAACATTCACAGCTCTTTTCCTGTTTACTCCTCCTAAGCCATCTCCTCCTGCCCCTCGTTTTTCTTAACATCGCCCTCCATCTGTATGGCAGGGCAAGGCTCTGAAGGCTGCCCTTCCTCTTCCAAAGTCTCCAAGTTCTGGGCTTGATCTGCTTCCTGCTCCTTGTCTGGATCTCTCCTGTTGTCAGGGTCACTCTTTGCTACCTCATCCTCTGTTTTTTCACAGTCCCTGTCTTTCTCTTCAGCTTGTGTGTGACTAGTTGTCTGTCCATGCTCGGCTTCCTCTGCTGGGCTGTCGAAAACCTGATCCTTGTCCCCATTTTCCCTCGGGCTTTGCAGTTCACATGGGGACTGAGCATGCGCAAAGACTCCTGCCTCCTCTCCAGCTGACCTCCTGTGCTGCCTCGTGGGTGGGCGCCTCTTAAATGATAGTCGTGCACGAGTCTGTGTGGAAAAGATGGATAGGAGCCAGCAGAGAATTTAGATCATGTTTTCGAGCAAAATTTAAATTCAAGGCAACCTAGATTTGAAAGACAGTGAAGAATCTTTGAATCTGTATTATTAAATGATTTCTGTTAACCGTCTAAGTTTACTTAGCACATGCGTGAGAGTACAAAATGGTACATAGGAAGTCTAACTAGGCTAAGGGGATTACATCTTCAATCCCCCTTGCAGCAGCACTGATGCACTTCAGGGGCATCTTGCTACAGCTTATCCAAGGCCACAGAGGATGCAGAACACCCACTGAGAAACACGTCAGCGGGGAGGAGGCCCATGTGTCCGGCCGTGACGTCACAGCTCACTCAGCGAATAACGTGAGAAACACTTGAGGATTTTCGGTGGGACAGCAGCTTGTTTGTCATTTTATGACTCAAAACTGGTGTTCAAAACCCACACAGATACTTTAAATTTACTCTCCAGTTTGTAATTTGTTGTTCTTAAAGTTGCACTCTTTAACATGATAGTACTACCTTTAGATTATCAGGCTAATGTGCAGCTTTGCATGAGTCCATATGTTTACCTTGTTGATGCTCTGCAGTGTGGTGCCTTCAGGAGGGTCACTGAAGCTGACCGGATCCTCTTCTTCACTGGACAGATGTGAGGGCCGCACACTAGGGCTCAGTGGGCTGGAGGGTGTGGTGGGGGTCAACGGTGCCGGCTGGAGCTTCACCTCAGGGCTCTTGGGTGATGGAAGCAAAGCAGTGGGTGACAGAGCAAGATTGGCCTGCAGGGAAAGAAAGATCCTGAAGCCTGGGGACTCTAATCTCTCCAGTAAATTGTGTTCTAATAAAACTTGACAGGATCTATTTAAGCAGAACTTTTAGAAACTAATATTCTAAAAACCTAAAGTCAGAGTCATGTCATGGATGTGTGGTTTTTTTAATATGTAGTAAAAGTTCATTCATAGTTAAAAACTTAAAAACGTATGTATGTTTTGACACAGCAGGGATCATTTTTCCATTTAAATATTTGAAAAAATATTTAAAAAATATTATATGAAGTATTCCACAGGTATACATAGGACATTGCTCTGCTGGCACCTGTCATCTTCCTACTTTGAAACTTCATCTGCTATTAGTATATCCTGACATTACTCTTTGAATGTCCAAAACAACATCTGCCATATTCAATCTGGGATCTGAACTACTTTAAAAACATCTAAATTTAGTCCCTAAAATTCTGTTCAAGTTAAGATGACAGTATCCTACCTGTACCGGGGAGAAGAGGAAGAGGGAGAAGCGGCAGCCCTTTTGTCCCATGGCTGCCCACCCTGTGAATTGCTAACTAAAGTAACGATGGTTGTGAGTTAGAGCCTCACCCAAGCTTGGGAAGCCCATGATCCCATTAGCTCATTAATCTGAGCCGATTGTGGCATCAGGAACAAGCCCTTCCCCTTTTCCTCAGCATGCACGCAGCTCATGCACCAGTGTCTACTAAACATTAGGTGGCAGTAATGCTTTAAATATCTCAGTCTCCTGACAAGTTGTGCCTGTATACTACATCCCACTGAAACATCACTGGTGAGGCTAGTACTTGTTTCCAGTTTCCCTCATCAAAAGATTCACGTGTTGGAAAATGCATCTACCTGAAGCTTCTCAATGATGGGGGAGCTCTTCACTTTGATTTTCAAGGGATTTGGGGAAGTATTTTTCTGGAAGACAACGCAGACCAGAGTTAGTAAGAAAACAAATACAAAAAAAACATTACAACCCCCATTTGAACCATGTAAAGGATTTTGTTTATGTGTACTGACATTATACAATGCACTGGGATATACATGCACATGTCCTGTGAGTGTTAAGTCCAAACATTTATTAGTATTAAATAAATAACATCACTTTTTATGTACCTGCTTGTAATTTATTAATTTTGCACTTTTGTGCACTTTTGCTATTGTGTGGGCATAATGCAAATATAGATTTGTGTAACTGGAAGAAAAACAGCAACACAAATACAACTTCAGAGTGTTTTAGGCAGAAAAAAATAAACACCAGTTGTCAACAGTACACTGTTTACCTTGTTTAAATGTGAGGCTGTACTCAAAATGCACAGTAAAATTATACAAGTCAGTTTTCCGGATATCAACCTTGTGAACTATGAAAAATTTGTTGCATGCTGGATAGAAAGGAAACAATTTACTTACATCTGATTCCTCATTATCATCTTTTTGATTTTGTAACTTCAGGGAACATGGAGGTCTTCTTCGAAATGGCAACTACAAACAAAAAGATGGAAAAATTGTAGTTTACGTCGTAATCACAAGCAGGTCAAATGCATTCGTTCAAAATAAACTCCTTACAGAATTAGAAGTACTGCTCCTCTAGTGAGTTTCACACTTTGATTTATTTTTGTATGGATATTGTCACATATGAGACAAAAAAGTACCTCATCATTTGAGGTGGGCATTGGTAGAATGTGACCTTTGAACCTTCCAGCCAGCTCAGCTACAGATGGTTTGGATGGAGAATCGTTCTGAAAAAGAAAGACATTCAATTAAACACCTGACTTGAGGTATTGTTTGTTACAATTCAAAATTCTGTCGACAGAGTGAGTGCTACATACAGTGTATGTGAAGTATAAGCAGAACAGGTTTAAAGGATTTTTGCATTTCTTCACTTTATCATTGCCTTGAAACAAACTGGCATAGTGTATAAAGCTAATACACTACTGATTTTTTTTTTAAGTCTGCAACAAGTTAAGCTGTGAGCTATGTTTGTTTAATATGTCAGAAACAGGGTCAATAAGAAGATTTTTCTTTGGTGTAAATTGCACAACCCTTTATGGGCCTCTGAAATTTGTGCTGTTCTTGAGAAAGTGAAGTTTCAATGTAAGTATTATAATAATTTATCGTGCAGCATAAATACAATCAAAGGAAAATTGCGTTTCAGATTTGAAGAAAAAAGGTTAATGGATACTTTTTAAAAATCTAAATTACAAACATATATTCAAATCAAGCATAATTATGGCCCTGAAGTTTATGTTATGGCAAATCTGTCAAGGAGTCAAAGATCTTTAGTTGTACAGTTAAGGTCAGGGATCCTTCATTTGGCCCTGGAAGTTAGCAGATGTAAAAACATCCAGGTGGACAACAGGTTGCATGAATGTCCTTACTATGATAAGTTACGAATGTCTATCCTAGAAGAGGCATTTGCTCAAAATCCAGAAATGTTTTTGTGTACTGATGATGACAGAATGGAGTGGCTCTTTAATATTCATGCCTATGTTTTCCAGCTTTGTTTCTAAAGCTTGGAACAAATGTGTGCAGGGCGTATTTGTTTAGCATTGTTTCTTATTTTTGTCATTATTCTAGTCTTTGGTTGCTCTTTTTAATCAGTGTCTTTATGTTGTTATTCTGGCATCTGGTTTGTCTTTGTTTTTGGTGTATTGTAAGCCCATTTGTCCTGGGCATTTTTATGCATGACACAATAACAAAATAAATCAAATAATTAAAGTACAGAATGTCCATACAATTAAAAAAGGCATAAATCAGTTTAGATTAGATTATCTTACTATTGCCCTGGCATACTAAACATGCTCTATGACATCACCACCTTGAACTCTGTTGATACTGAAAGGTGAGATGTGAGATAGCATCTTCAGGAAGACACTGTCATGAGGTGAATCTGCAGCACTGTGTTTCAAAATTGTAGGGATAAAAATAGTATCAGACGACAACTCTGTCACAGCAGAGTTACATTAGCCAAACTATTTTGTATAAGTCTGTTACCAAGCATAACTGGACCCCCTTGTCACATTTGGTAATTTGTTTGTTTTGACTCCTGGAAGTGTGAAATGTTCAAACAGAGTGTCAGTTTAAGTGAATGGTCAGATAAAAACATAGCATGCCTTGCCGTTTGAGATGGGGAAAATTAACTGATTACTATTTAGGGCAGTGACTTGCTGAACAAAGCAAGCCATAAAAACAACAGATCCTCTCATTAAGCGTGGCGTCTTCAGAGAGCCATTTTGCAGCTGAGCAAGATGTTCTAAGATAAGAACATGTTTCACTTCCTTGCAGACGGTTTGAGAAACAGGGAGGGCGAATATTTAAACTAAAAAAAACGACTCCACCGCTATGCTGTTTTCCACGCTGTCTGCGAAAGAACTCATCTCTTTTTTCTACTAAGAGCCTATTTTGTGGGTTAGGACACAGGAAGTGAGCCCCCCTCCCTCCACAGCTGTTGAACATCACGCCGCAGCCTGTGACAGGAGGGACCTGTCCTTGCAGCCTCGTACTGTTATCACTTCTTGGCTCCTTTGGTTTCAGTCTCTCCTGCTATTCCCAAGCTGATTGCTAAACTTCCCTCCTCCACGCTGCCCTTTGATGACCATTAGCTCACTCCACATATCTGTGGCCTAAGTGATAAGTTGGCTGATGGCTACAGACTGGAATGTGCATGAATGTAAGCCTTGTAAACAACAAACCAGTTATACTTTGTTTTTCATGCTCTAGTCATGTCTGTGCCAAGCATTTGGACTATGAATGGGCTGAGACATTTGTTTACAACATGAAGGCAGCTTGAACTGTGCCAAGACTGTGCAGATTTTTATGCATCATGTCCCCATTTAATGGTTTGCACTGTGCAGTCACTTCTTGCTGTGCTCCTCCCTTTCTCTTTCGAGCTTTCATACATCTCATTTCCAGTGTGCTTTTATTGACCACTAAAAAGCTCATGCCTCTTCTCACAGCTACCAGTTCTGTCACATTTCCTGCGTGTGCACTCTCAGTTCCCTCCCTCTCTGCACAGTTTGAGCTGTAGCCCATGGAAACGCGGATCTCCAAAGCTTCACAGATACATTCATTCCACATTTTAATCACAGGCTTTATTTTCCTTTTCCCCCTTGTTCTCAACATGACCTCATCACCTTGCTCCCTCCACCCAAACGTATTACAGCATCAACTCACCCCACAGCCTCTGTTAGTGCTTCTCTGTGTCCTAATCCACATCCCAACCCTTTTCCTGAGTTCTCCTTTCTCATCCGTGATAAATAGTAATCATCAGGGACCACCCACCCTCCACACCATTATTTTGCAACCTCGAATTGTTAACTCTTTCCTGCCCTTCCAAAACAAATGCCTCTATCAGAGCACAAACTCTAGTCACAACAGTGCAGGCAAAGGAAATGGGGCTTTGTTTGTTGAAATTGCTGCTCAGATGTTTTGGGTGAAGAAAACCAGGTTTCAGTTTTTTTTATTATGCAACTTCTTTTTTTTTTTTTTTAAATGACGAACAGAAACAATGGCAGCCAGCCCCTTAAAATATTTTATCTTTGGTCTTTGATTTCTTTGTTCTTTCCGCTGAGTTTACTCTCTTCCTGAAAAATGTTTTAGAATTTTCACAAACTAATTTTAGAGTAAAAATATCTAAATTACAGTCCAGGGTGACCAATCATATTTTTAATGTTGGTAATGGAATTTGGTCATGTGCAGCAAAGATTATTAACTTGCAAAATGACTGAATAGCATATAAGAGCTTTATTAGGATTTTAAAGTCTCAGCAACCATAATGATCCATGCATGTTTTCACAGAGTCCTTATCTTACATGAGCTTCTTCACGTAGAATATAAATAACATCAGACTCAATGTACCTCTCAGACTTATTAAAATACACTTTCTTTGAATATAGTATACAAGTTGAAAGATGAATTTTCTTCATGTTTTAAGTAAAACATAGGAATGCATTGCCAGAGATTATCAGTATTGCGCATGGTTAACTCAGCTGGGACCCCAAGCTCCGTGGAAGAGTGGGAAACTTTGCTTCACTGCAGGAGAGAGCAGGGCAAACTCTATTTCTGGGGCTCCAGGCCTGGGAAAAAGCCTCAGAGCTGTGTAGGCAGAGTGGATCATGGCTCTGCTCTGTAACCCCTCAGCTCCTCAGAGAGCGTCCCTGGATACGCTAGACCACATCTGAAACATACTGTGATCAGGCATACACAGCCATTGAGCATGACTAAACAAGGAAACAAACAAAAAAAAACTACTTAAAGCAATGCCTTACCCATGTGATTAGGGATTTTTCCAAAAACGGGCCTGGGTTTGCGCTAAAAAGAAACAAGCTATTTCTGGACTGACTGCCCCGGAAACTCCTTTAGATGTTGCTTGCTTTACGATTGCACATACAGTGCACACTTAATTCACTGTTATCAGAAGTATACTGTATTAACTGAAAAAATACAGAGCTTTACATAATTTAATAGCATTAAAAAAAGTCAATCTTTGCTTGCAGGAAAGCTGGCATACCTGGGAACAGTGTAAGCCTAGAGGATGGTTAAATTTGCTGGTTTGAATCCCAGGACAGCTGGGAAAACATGGAGTGGTTAAAATTCTCAGATAATACTGAATTTGCATTGCAAGACATGGATATGACTGTGTGAATGCCTAAAGAAATCTTTTCTTAGGTTGTTTTTCCTCCTTAAGTGCTACTCCATCACACTGAAGCACCAAAACTGACCATAAAGCAGTGATGCTCATTAATTAGCAATGCTGTCCACAACAGCCTTTTACAACTTGAAATTGTTTTCCGGCATAGTTCACCATACTGTCCAGCCCCAATGAACAGCAATGTTAAAGATGCAATCAGCTGTTTTGAGTTATTGTTGCTAGTAAAACTGGCAGCCCCTAATATGACTGACGCAACACATAAGCACACCTGAAAACCGTCTATATGAGACTGAAGTTTTCAGTGTTAATGCAAAGCAAAGTGCTGCGAGAAGTGCGTGCATCCTAAATGAGCCGTGTTTGGATAAGTAAAGGTTAATCCCAACCAGTGTCTCGATTTCCAGACTGCGGATGGAGACACGAGGTTTACTGTATGACCGGCAGATGTGTAAAGAGAACAGGAGAGACAAACAGAACACACAAAGCCTGCTATTGTCTGTTCTTATGATGCCCGTGTCCGGAGGCAGAGGGAAAGAAGCACATGATATTAGGCTCAGTAAATCCGAATATATCTGCTTGATATAACAGCAGTCGTCGGAGAGCATCAGGCCATGTAATCTACCATGGAGCTGATAAAGATGATGTTTGGCTCAGGATCTTTAACCCTTCTCTAGGAATGACTCTGCTTTAGCTCTCAATCCTCATAAGCTCTTGCTGGTGAGCCCCACACAGTGCAAATCCTGAAAGTGAAGTTAAATAAGCACACCAGAGCACAGCTGTTCTATCAGCAAGATCTTGTTCAATAAGTTCACCAAGCATAATGGCTTCAGTTTGAGTCTGCAGACTTTGTTTTTACAAGTCAGCATGTTCTGCCACGGGGAAAACCACCACAGTGAGCAGCTCCCTTCTGCTTGCACTTGTTAAGTGGTAAGAGAGCAGACAGGCACCTTCGCTTGCTGCCTTTCCAGGAAAACATGATGTGTTTTTGGACTGGACCTCATCTGAACATCTTACTTTTCCACTGCCCTCACTGGCACTGTGTTTGTGTGTTTTCACATGTGTTATGCGCGTGTAGATGAACACTAGAAAGGTCCTCAATTTAAGCAATGAGGTAAATGGACAAACTCGTCATCTATGAGCCATTGCTCAGGGGAAATGGGAGGTGCTGCAGACACAGACTAGTACTGTAGGGTGGAGAAACAACTATTAAACCAAACAATAAGCACCCAGAGAAAAGGAAAATAAATCCAGACGACTCGGAAAGAAAGAAAGAAAGAAAGAAAGAACAGAAAGCTGCTGATAAAGTTATGTTTTCTACGAAAGACCACACAACTGAAATATGTATTTTTCTTAGATGTGTGATATTTGCAACAGCAAACCAGTCAAGACCCCTTTTGAAGTATTTCACTGAAACTTGACAGGTTCATTATGAAGGTATGAGAACAGACGACAGAGCCAGGCCTGTTCATTGAATGCACCCTGATATTTCAATATGATAACCACAGTGGCCTGTTTAACATAATCTGAGCTGTTGTGCAATAAGAAGGGGGGTGGGGGTGATGGGGAGTGAATGATGAGTAAAGAGAGATATATAAAAGTAAACAGCCCACTGCTGACACAGCTTGATCCAAATGTTTGAGCCTAAGCAAGAACACTTTGATACAAGCATCTGTTGGGGATCCTACATGGTGTTCTGGTATTCTCATCCACTCTGATCCAGCAGCAGGACAAAAAACATCTGGACAGTGGATCAGACAGTTAACAAGGAAGCATTAACATTGCACAGACATGCAATGACTTCATTCAGTGAAGCCCTGCACCTTCCCCACTGCATCATTGTTTAGTTCCTGTAGAGATCCAGCACCACAGAGTTATGCATCCATTCATACATGGCAGACTTGGGACATACTTTAAGTTACTACATGGTACTGCATCATGGGAATGAGGGTGACATATGTAGAGGGTCATGGACTTCACACAGGGGGAAGTGCCTGAGAGTAGATTCCAGGATGGAAAGTTACTAAGGGCATTTAACAACTTGCATTCAAATTCAGTTTATTTACCATCTCATACCTTTTACATGGGGCAGAGATATCCCAGTAACACCCACAAATATCCTTTTTTTTTTCTTCCATTAGAGGGTGTACAATCAGTCTTTATTAGCAGGTAGCTTTTAGCTCCAGCTCTAAATGTTAGTGATGGAAAAATGAACCTAAGGACAAAACAAGGATCTACACAACAATAATATGACGCATGTTGAATTTGAACATTTGAGTTTTACGCATGTTGAATTTGAACATTTGAGTTTTGCAGGAGACTTAAGTCAAAAAGTTTCTCCTGATTCAAGGGGAAGAGGAAGTAAGGAAATAGGTTATTGGCAGTGTAAGAGACACTGTCATATACAAAACAAAACCATATTCCATCCATCTCCATTCAAGCTGTGCTCGACATCAGCATTCAGTTTGGTTGATTTAAAAAGAGAGACTGAAGCAAAAGACGTAAAACTGACTGTTGTAACACTGTCAGTGGCCTGCATGCCACTTTCTTCTATTCCTGGTTCTCAAGCACATTTGTGAAGTCAAACGTGATCCAGCAGAAAAAACAAAGGGACAAACAAACTGCAAAGCAAACTTGACTACTGGCAATGGGAAAGGAGTCAACTGGCTATTTTCAGTAAGGGAGCCCACTTTTCTTGCTGTAACATGGCATCAAGTTATTGTGTATTTTGCAGTTTATGACTTGTGAAATTTGATGAAGATTAGCAACCCAACATTATAAAAGGTAAAACCATATAAAACTGCAACAACATCTAACTGTGTCCTTATTGAGTCAGTAACAATAAAATAATACAACAATCTGAAAAGTACAACTCTCCAGTCAGTAGTTTTACTTTGGCGTCTTGAATGTTTTACTGTAAAAATTTCTGTCCTTTTACTTTGTACTCTGTTGAGGAGGAGTTATACTCGCAATGCTTTTTTTTAATGGTCCCCTTTTTACTTGCGTAAAGGATCGAGTAGGAATGGTTGTCCAGTCATGAGAATGGAACAGATTACAGTCTCTCTACTAACATTGTGGACTTGTCTCTTTTGTCTCTATTCTGATTGTATGCCTGCATCTTTGGAATACTTACATTTTTTGGCCGTTTTGCTTATGTGGGTTTTTTTTTTCCAAAAGACAAGTGGTTCATAACATGTATAAACTAGCAGCGATACCTGCCTACAAAACCGCAAACCCCTCAAAAATCCTAATATTTCTATTAGTTTTTCATTGCAATGCCAATACACAGTATAGGTGCACACAGTTATGAAGCACAGATTAAGGAATCAGAAATATTCCTAATCTAGTTGCCTTGAGTGAAAATGCAAAACCTGACTTGCAAAGTACAAGCAGCTTGCAGCACTTATTGTGTTTGCACTCCTCTTTACCAAAGAAGGAAATAAAAAGCACTGGATTGGTGCCAAATTGAGAAGAGGGTGGCTGGGGAGGTGCAGGCAGTATGCATTAAATGTTCTGTAGGGAGATTTAGGATTAAATTATGAGGCTATGATGATAGTTTGTTGGAGTTTCCACTTCCTCTGCCTGGCTCACTGTTCTCAAAATGCATCTGCATCTTATGTTTTTAGATTTTATACCGACAAAAGTCAAAATGTTTAACCATCTGCCAAAGCCTGAGGCATCTTAAAGGCTGGATCTCTGGCCTCAAACTAAAACATACTTCCTCAAGTTGGTTCAGACATGTCTCAAATTTCTAAAACGTGTCTGGAACAACTAAACTGGAGCATAATGTAGGTTTTGCAGTGCAGATGGCTGAAGTCAGCCTACATATATCAGTTCATGACATAACTTCCTTGAACCTATAAGCATGTTTTTTTACTATCTCCTCTGTAGTTTCCACCCCAGCTATCTTTCTGCCCCACACACTGCTTCAAGATTTAAGCAGAGGGGCAGGGCCTAAGACATCCTCATCTCAGATAGCAGGAGAGCAGAGAAAAACATACTTCATGTACAAGTTGAGGGCCTGTAGTGGTGGCAATTGATAACAACGATAAGAACATGAATAAACAACAACACGAACAACAACCTCTCTGAAAAGGAAAGGCAGCCAAAGCAGCTACAAAATTAAGAGGCTTTATGAACCATTTGATTGCTCGTAAAGGTGCAAATATCCTCCAACGAACAAACTTCCAGGCAATTATTTTAGAGAAGTAATTAGAGAAGTCAGCACGGAGATGTAAATTAGTGCAACATTACAGAGAGTAAAACATTACCACATGACAAAAAAAAAAAAAAATTCAGGCGATCACACATCTTCTGCAAACAAATTAAAGGATTTAGTTGGCAAGTCTGTGTATACCGCAAACTCAACAGACAGCGAGCTGCTCAATTTTTAAAGCAAATATATCCTCTGCTTGTAAGAGGCCGCTAAAAATGTTTCAGCTGATTCTGTCACTGCCTTCAAGGCACACGAGGCTACAAGACCAGATTCAAGTTACCAGTTTGATTTTTCATTAGGATTTATAATTTTCTTTACTTCAACATTTGCCAACCACAACACATTTTCTGCTTCATTCAGGCCTGAAAAACATGTCAAACACATTTCTTCCATTTAAAGCTTCTGAAAAGCCACATTTTTTAATGTTCTGGACTGTTTACGTCAAACACACGTCTTGCTCTCCTCATGTTCATTCGTTCGTTCGTCACACATTTTGCGACGTATAAACACTGCCATGCAACAATGAATATTCCTTCACCTGTTCTTAGTGTGCATTTGCATCCTTATCTGGGTGCTGATAGAACATGAGGTACAAACTATATCAGACTGACTAATCAAAGCATTTCGGTGTGGATAGAGAGGAAAAAAAACTCCACAAGTTTAAGTTACTTTTGTGATGAGTGTAGCCTAGCTAAAATATCAAAAACTGTGAATTTTGATTAGATGTAATTCTTGTTTTTACACTGTTACAGTTATCACCAGGGAAACCACATATGTTCACATGTTGTGAAACAGTGGAGACAAACTGAAGTGACCTTAGTGAAAATATGAAGATCCTGCACTTGTGCAAACTATGCACTTCCTACTGTTTGCTTCTGTTTTCCAGTTAATTTTTGCAACAACAACATATTAGTCATTGTAAAGTGCTGCTGTGAAAGCATCAGTGGAAATGAAGTTTTTAAAGTCACATGAGATGCTTGTGGTTTATTCAATCATCACTATGTGCTTCTCATCCAGCTTATCTTGTCATGGCTCAAAAGCCCTTTAATCACGGGACCTGATGAATTGTTTAAGGCATAAAATCAGGAAACATTTCTACATTTTACACACACTCCACCGTGCAGTGTGATGTGAACAGTGATCCAACCATAACAACACCGTGACTTACAGAACGGGCTTAAGTTTCGTAGGTCTTCCTGATGTTGATGCTTTACATTCCACTGAGCTTCACGCTCAGTTAGGTGTCTGTTTTATGTTGAGGGCAGAGTGAACTACTCAGCCCGTACTGAAACACACACAGCTTAATACACAGCCTCAGATAGCATTCACAACTGAAAATGTCCAGTTCTGACAAGCTCTGAGTGTCACACAAAGCTACAAGGATGCTAAAGTACCCTCCTTTTTTTCATGATGCTGACTCATATTCTGGTTGTAGTTGTAATATAGGTAAAAGCAATAGAAGTGTAAGTAAAAAACAATAGTATTAATTTTAAATGACATACCATTATAAGGCACAAGGGGAAAAAAGTCACTCATTAGCAAACGTCTGGCTGGTACAGACTGAGTTCCTCTGTTATTGGTCTCTTAACTTTACTATGGATTACATAATAAATGTGTACACCATATGGTTGGCAAGGCAATCCCAAATACCCACTTCTCTAGCTGTGGTGTTGTTTTTCCATCAAAGGAAAACCACTAACCCCACCCAACAACCCAACACACACCCAGTGCTAATCCTCAGGTGCATGCACACGCACACACACATGCACACACACATGCACAAAATTTCCAGTTTATGGACTTTATAGCTTGCCGTTCCAACACGGGAAACACAAAAACTTCAGAATTTCCATGCGTCAATCTCCCCTTTAGGCTTGCTTGAGGCAGCTGAAGTGAATCAATGTTTGCAAAAAAGAACAGCTCTATCCTTAAGCTAGACACACACAGCAGAATTTAAACTAATATGTGATGTCATCAAAGTGCAGAGCTGAGGTGTTTTAAATGACAGTGAGTGTGAGAGTGACTTCACGGGCTTAACCCTTGTTTACGGGTGCTTTAGGCAAAATGTAGCATGCAAGAATACCATCAAGCTAAAACTCAGGTTGCAGAAGACAAACGCGTCCTGTTCTAAACAGCAAACATCTGGGAAAAATGATTCATTTTGCCCCATTTTTTGTCCAAGAGTCAGATTGTTTACTGGAAGAAATTCTCAGCAAACAGGAAGCAACAAATCAAAAAACTGAGAGCAAAACATAAATTATATCATCACCAGCAACACACTCTTGCACAACTGGCGAACAAACCTCCTCCTCTATCATTATATTAGAATAGCAAGACTCAGTAAGCTTTGCTTGATTGTCATTAATAATCATATGATTGTCATCATAATAACTTCAGGAAACTACTGGCAGAAGACTGTTAGAATCATTGGAAGCATCCAACACCTGAACCTGACTGGCCTCAGTGTTTACGCGTCTACGTTCAAAATTTTAAGACTTGAAAATGTGTGGTTACCATGGACCGTCACATTTTTCTTAAACCACCTACACAAAATCTGTTTCTGGATCAATATGAGGTGAGAGATCCTCCATACAATCACTGACTGATGCTTAAATCTGTGACAATGCCTTGGTTAAGTTGTTCACTAGTTGTTCATGTAGTAAAAAATGGGCTTGGGAGTTCTTTGTTTGGTTTCTGAGGCTTCATCCAGAAAAGTTAGTGTCTAGCTTCTATATGCATTTTTTTCCCTCTCATAACAGCTTTATCTCACAGAAACTGAAACTCCTCTGTATCAGAGAAAAAATATCTGAGTCTTTGGTTGAGTTGTGTAAGGATGTAAGAGTAGTTTCGTGGTAGCTTAATGTGCTCCCTCGCGTGCTGTGGGAAAAAAATGGTCGTTTCTCTTCCTATTCGCCACATGACATTAAACACTTGAGAATGATGTTAAAAGTCTGAGAGAACAGCTTGTTTTGCAGGGAGGAGGTCACAAACCAGCGAGAAAACCCTGCAGAAAAAAAAACATTTGTGGAAGGAGTTGGACAGGCCTCCTTTACCATAAAGAAACATGCTTTTTCTTTCTTGGCTTCAGTGCAAGTGGGTGAAGGTTGGCCTTTAAGAAAAGAAAGCATGGCTTGTCAGCTGGCAGCTCAGTGGATGGGAAATTGCTGATAATCGAAAAATTCTAGGCAAAACGCAGACAGTGAAAAGAAAATTGACTAATGGTATTTACTCAAGCAATTTGTAAAAGAGGGCAAACGATGTTCTCATGACAGATGTTCTGTTGGCTCCATTTCCTTCCTCTCACACAGTGGTTGCCTGTT
>JAPZDX010000023.1:23525371-23537315 GCA_029783625.1 Naso annulatus | reverse complement strand
CGCTTTCAGGGATTGTTTTCACTTAAGCCAGAACCTGGTGACCAATTATGGTTAAAATTTGGTTTTCGCTTTGACTAGATTTTAATTTATAAACTATTTTCTGATTAATTTGTTAGAGTTATGTTGTTTGTCGCCTTCAACACAGGGGAAAGCCATCTGCTTAAACTGTCTGCCAAGCTGACACAGCCAGAAGTTTCTTAGAACATGACATATTTGGTTGCTCAGTTGCTAAAATTTAATTCAACACATTCCCAGTTTTCTTGTTCATGAATTAGAAGTGAAAAGGAAAAAAAATGAAGAGAGAGAGAAACTATTGGAACATGGTGTGGAAAATTTGAAAATGGGCTTCAGACTTACAAAAATATAAAAAACAGCAAAGACTAAAGAAAACTGCATTTATCTTCCATCCTCAGCAGATTGATAATGTCCCTCTCCTGAACATGGGCTTCAAGTCTAGGCCACTGAGACTGAGACTGACAATAAGGATGTAAACAAACTCATGCTAGATGGCAGCCACATATTTCAACTCCATGATTCAATTGCCATGTATATGTGGTGAGATTAGCATCAGTCTGCAGAGGCCATTACTCCACGTTAACATGGCTGGAGGCCGCAGAGAGAAAAATGTGTTGGCAGGGGCTAGACACGTTGGATACCTAATGGATCAATGACCTTTGCATAATGGGCAATTTAAAGTCAGCGGTGACTAATACAGAAGGTTGTGAAGCCACAGTGAAGACATTAAGGCCCTGGATCCATCTGTATCCTGATATGCATAAAAAGGCCACTGTGATGAAGGGCAGGTCAGCCACAGATAAGGACACAAAATAGCAGAAGAATCAACCTGATCCGTTCATTTTTCAAGTCTGGTTTGATTCAAGATATCTGATTTTACACATATACCCATATCACAGCTCTTTTTTCTGAAATATTATCGTTTTTAATATAGCTGTTGATAGTGTTATGTATAAAAGGGTTTCCTGCTGTAGTTTATAGTTTAGGTGGCCATCTAGACAACAAACACCCCCTGCTTTAATTACCGTCGTATTAGTGTTGTCAAAAATATCAAATTTTCAATACATATTGATACTGAATAGTTTATAACATTTTCAATATTCATTTTCCACACCAACGATACCAGCTGCCCTTTCTCCTGTCTCTCTTCAGCACCAAGTTGATACACGCACAATGACGTGGCCACATAGCCCCCCTCCCTTAACTCACGCTGCTATCTTCTCCTCACTCATCTTTTGCTCCAGGTTTGTTTAATTTGTTGTAGTTTGTAGACTGCCAGTTCAACGGAGCCTCCATGATCAGTTTTGGTAAAAGGAAAAAAACAGAAAGGGGGCTGTTTGGAAGTACACTGCATCTGACACACATGAACACGGAAGGCCGAGAGATACGAGCGAGCCCATAGGCAGGAGATGCTGCAGAATAGGGCTAACCAAAGGTACTGACACGATCAGTTTAGCAAAGCACCTGAAGGACAGACATGCCAACATATTTAAAGAATTTTGACAGGTTGGTGAAAGCTCCCCTTTAATAATAACTGACACATTAAACTAACTGCGGTTGATTTGTGAGTTTGTTCATTTCCTTTGTTAGGGATGAAGGTTGTACTGATTTACATTGTGATACTGTCAAGCACCTTTCAGTAAAATGAGTACTGTGCAAAGGTATTATCATCATGATGTGTTCAATGTAATCTTGTAAAATCTAGTTTATACTCAGAAACTTTAACTCCTGGGCTACAGTCGTTTGAAAGAGAAATTTGTTGATGTTTTCAGCATGAAAACGTGTGCATACTGGTTCATGATACTGGATCAGATTGATACCAACTTTAGTGAATACCTGTTTAAACTCAGAGTTTCCCATCATGCACTGCAAGGTGTAGAGGATTGGGTCTCCCCTCATAGGCTGCAGGGTCTCCCATGTGACTTCGCAGGAGTTGTCATCCAGACGCTCCACTTTAGTGGCTGGAGGTTGGAGGAAGAGAGTGTAAATGCAGTGAAAGATCAACTGAGGTTTGGTGAGATTTGCAAGAACTGAACTACACTTGTGCCAATGGATAACAAATTTAAAACAAGAGATCAAGCATTCTGATCAAGAAAGGATTTTATGAGGAAAAAAATGATTCACTGTAGATATACTTCATGTATCTCAATATTAAGGAGTGGAAAGGCAAATACAAGGAAGCTGAACTCCCATTTATTTGAGCTTCCCTGTTGCTGCCATTGTGATGTGTGAAAGACAACAGAATTATTTGGTTTGAAACTCACACAGAATAATCTACAAACCTCAGGGTAAAAATTTTAAACAAACCACATTTGTTAAAGCTAGTAGCAGCTTTGAAAACTTCAATATTGAAAACAAGCAAAGCAGAAGCCAAAATAGATAACGAAATTCTGACAAAATGTTCATCTATGCTGTGAACTTTCTGTCTGAATCAGCTTTGGGGGAGTTTTCAAAGTTGGGCTGTTACAGAAACATTCTGCTTTAATACAAGATAACTTGCTTCATGTACACACAGTGACTCAGACCATGAATTGAAAATTAATTCTAGACAACTAACTGTACTTGTAACTTTCCCTCTTTAGTAGTGTGCCATAACTATGAGTCATGTTCTTCTTTAGGTAGGTGGCATTTTAAGCAAAAACAATATAAGTAAGTGGCTGTTTTGAACTAGTGAAGTGTTAATCATCAAAAATCCAGTGGCAGGGAGGATTTTTCTCCTATGTGCCATTATTGTAGGCTTTAAATTTAAAGTTGAAATGACGAATCTGAATTCAAACAGTTAATGGTTGAGAGTCCACTTCACTGTTGGGTAACACTGACAAAATGGCACATGACTGCCTGTTTCAATAGAGGTGCCGCATGGAGAATGAAACCCACGTCCTCATTACTGACTTCAACACGTAGGATCAAAAGAGGCTTTTACAGAGGCTAGTTGAGACCAGACCACAGCTGAACAACCCGACTTATGATGACAGCCGACAAGTGAATCTCTGGCTGCTGGGTCTATCAAATACAAGTCAAAATGGGTCAACTGAGGTTAAAAGCTGAACACACTGGCTGTCCATACATCAGCAATGAGTGTTTGTAAAGATAATAAGAGCTGATCCACATCGGGTAGATAGAGATAAAAGGAGAGCAAGTGAGTGACAGAAACAGCAAGTGAGGAAGAAAGGGAATAAGAAAGGAAGAATGCTAGAGAGAAAGACGAGAGGAAATAAAGAAGAAGCTGCCACTGTACCTTTCACAGGGGCTGGAGGAGAGCGTGGGGTGGTGAATGTGTAAACATTGGAGAAGGGCCCTTCGCCCGCCTCATTAAAGGCCTGGATGCGGAACGTATAAGAGGTAGACTCATTAAGCCTCTGGACTTTGTGTGTGTGGCATGGTCCTTTATACAAGGATATAAATCTGCAATGACAGGAACAAGAAAAAAAGACACAGAGAGAAGGATTTAATGAGTAAAAGGGTAAAGATGACAAAAAGCAAATGAGACGAGCGACTCCTCTGTCAGGGAATATACAGTGACTTGAAGCAGATCATCAGTTCTTGTCTCCTTATAAAGAAAAGTCGGCCTGGTGCATTGCTTTCTATGCACCTCACCCTCTTCAAAACAGTTATCTGAAGCTGTTCCACGAACATCAGTCTCTTATCGGTTTCTCTTGTTCCATCACTTCCTCTCGCCTGACTAAAGGGCCACTGACCTGCCGCTCTTGTCCCCCATCTGCAGCTGATACTGGAGGGCGTCTGAGGTGGTGGCTTTGGCTGGGCCGTCGCCCCACTTGAGCCTGAGGGTCTGGTGGCTGAAGGCGGTACACTCCAGGCGGGGTGGCTGAGGGGGCAGGGGCTTTGTCTTCAGCTTAAAAGTGTGACTAAAGGGGCCTGCTCCCAGGCTGTTCAGGGCTTGGATTCGGATTCTGAGGGAAAAGAGGGATGCCAGCATGAGAAAGCTGCAAAGATTGAGCTGACCTGCGCAGAAACACTTCATTGCGGTATTAATGGCATTTATTAATCTCTTTGGCAGATGCTGATGTTTGGCTTCTGTTCACGTTCAGCGTGTAACACTCTGACAGTGACACATTTTATGTTGTTTTGGCTTTGTGTCTAGTTCTACAACACTTGCACTGGCTAACAGCTGACAGTCAGCACTTTAGTCCGACCTCAGTCCCATATGTAAAGTCAATATGATGAAAAATCCTTAAAAGTCCTACAGTCTCAAGACCGCACAGAATAACTGCCACTGTTTGTCGACTATAAACTATATAGACTATAAACATATAGTTTAACTAGTCCGAATTTAATACCTATGTGTCAGGAATTTCATATAAATTACACTTCTTTTAAAATATTAATTTAAAAAATTTGAGCCTTGTAAAAAACAAGTGTGAAATAATCTTGTAATGAAAACAGACATAGACAAGCAACAAGCCTGATATTTATGCTTGTGGAGCCACGATATGTTGGTGAAAAAACGAAAAAATGTTGTTATCCGATCTGGTCATCCAAATAGTTTAACTGTCATCCCTGGTGAGGCTAACTTTAATTAAGATTTTAAATGATTATATTTTCCACGAGTTGCCTACTTTGGCATTCTTTGATGCGAAGACGCACAGATCATTTTAACATACAACTGTAGTCTGTGCAGCTGAATTTTAACACTTTCTGTGACTCATGAGAATTGAGATCTAACACTTAAAAAACAAAAAACTGTTAGCTCTTGTTGAGAGTTGAAAGGTACAAAGATATGGAGGCTGGCATGCAACAATTTGTAACCTTCTAAAGTTGCGATAAGGAAGCACCAACCTGTAGCTGGTGTCAGGCTGCAGGTGCTGGATGATGTGTCTGGTGACGGGACCGATGACAATAGGCTGACGCTCTCCGAGGTCAATCAGGTAGGAAGTAATCTCAGAGCCATGATCACATGGGGGGTCCCAGGATATACCCAAGCAAGTGGACGGAGAGTAAATTGGTGCTGGCTGAGAAACACTATCCTCATCTTCCTCATCTTCGTCTGCATCCACCGGAGTCTCGTACCTTTGCAGCTCGGACTCCTTCAGCGCGTAGATGTTGCTGATGGCTGCAGGCACAGAGCAAGGCGTCTGGCACAACACTGCCTCGCTGAAGGGCCCCACACCAGCCACATTCACAGCCTGCACATGAGCAGCACACAAGAGTCAGCTAATCAAGTCAACGTTAACTCTCCCTTTTGATGCTCAGCGACACATGCGTAACATCTGTGTTTGACCACAAGGTGGAGTTCCAGTGTAAACATAATAAGGATTTCACAGGTCAAGTGTGTGGTTATTATTTTCTCGTCAAGCCTTTTTTTAATGGAAAACAAAATCATATATTTGAAAAACTAGGACCATATGGGTCAGGTTTAAAATTAATATTTATTACAAAATTCTGCTTTTATTGCCTGACCAAAGGGTTATAATTGGGTACATTATATATTATTTATACTGTTACAGACCACAACTGCCTGCAGTGCAGTAGTAGAAACAAACACACTATATGTGTAATAACCTATAACCTACTTACATCTCTCCCTTTCTCCACTGTTGGATAATAAATGAGGCTGCAGAAGAACAGCACAGCCTGAAATTTCAGCCTGAACCAGACCCAAAGGACAAAGTCATTGTTTTAACACCAGAATTTGTTTTTTCTTTTACACAAACCCAGATCTCAATGGTCAGAATATAAAAATACAGTGCAACAGCACAAGACAGACACAGTCCAACATAGAGGTCTGCCCCTTATGCTGCCCCTTAAAAACCTGTTAAATAGGAAGTTGTTTTCGGAGTAGTTGGAGGGGCAAAACCTGGCGTTTAAATGGCTAAATGCCTGCAAAGGAAATGCTTACAGCTGCTAGCTCGTTTACATTCTTACCAATGGTGACAAAGTTAGGGTACCTTGCAACGTCGTACATGTAAGTTGCTAAGTTGGAGATATTTGTTTTCTGTAGCAATCGGGATTGAAAAAATAAATAAATAAAACCAATGGTAACATGCAGATAATGGAGGAACTCTCTGAAATAATCGGTCAAAGGCAGGCTTATACTCACAGTCAAAATCTGCTGAGTCAGACAAGCTGAAGACTTGAAACTCAAACTAGTGTCTTACGTAAAAACTGAGGCTGGACTGCTCAAAATCTTATCATTCCAAATGTTTTTTTTGCACTCAGCATAGGGCTACTAACAATCATAGTACATCACATAGTTTAAAGAAGGAAATTTCCCCAAACTTGTCATGCATTAGAACAATCAGAACTCTAACTTTAACAGTATTAAAGACACACATACTGAGCAACAATGGCACAGAAGTTAAAAAAAAAAGAAAAAAAAGTGCAAGATAAAATGATGATAAATTAAATATTTGAGAAAAAGTGCAAATACAGTGAAAACATCTATTCAAATCAAATGATGGAGGGGGAAGCCACAAGAGATTTGCATATTCTAATGCCAATGTAGCTATAAAAATTCACCGCTGATCTTTGCCGAGCTTATTGAGCAAACACTAGACAAGATGATCTGTGCTGATCAAATTATTGTGAAATCAAACCTTTCTTCATTTTAGTGGGAGCTCCCTGGATTGTCCATAAAGTCTTTATAAAAATAATGATACTGAAATTCCTCGATGAAGGTTTATTAGGTGAAATATTATTCTTTATTCATTCTAAGGTGAAATCTGATTCTACTTTAGGGTGTTTTTAAACAGCGTGAACACAAGAAATAGCCAAGGGTTTCATAAAATACTTAAAATGTTTCTTAAGTGTTCACCTGTGCCCGGCAGAAGTAGTTGGTTGCAGGCAGCAGCCCCTTCATTTCATGGCTGAGCGCTGGTCCATTGTAACACACCTGCATGCTGCCCTCAGCAGCTCCCCACTCAAGACG
Organism: Naso annulatus; assembly: GCA_029783625.1. Taxonomy (NCBI): domain Eukaryota; kingdom Metazoa; phylum Chordata; class Actinopteri; order Acanthuriformes; family Acanthuridae; genus Naso; species Naso annulatus. The sequence continues at coordinate 23,530,414 of JAPZDX010000023.1, read as the reverse complement.
ATACTCTGTCACCGGAGCTCCATTGCAAGGAGGGGCCTTGAAGACAAACATCAATCAGAATGCCCATCAGCACTTAAACTGCTGACGCAGGTTAATAATAACGGAGTTATGTGTGTGTTTTATGAAACATTCTCAAAATGATGCATGTGAGATTATAATACATGCGCATCAGAGGAGGAATAGAAGTGTAACTGGTCTTACCTCCCAGCTAACAACACCACAGCTGGGGGATTTGCATGTGGTGGAAGGAGTCTTGCACTGTTCTGGGGCCCCTGGGCCTGTTGTAACCTCACAGCGCTCAGAAAGAGGTCCAAACTATTAATACAAAAGAACAAAAACAATTCATTACCAGTGAAAAGATTCATATTAGACTTTCAAAATTCTATTTAGTGAGAAAGAGTTGATAGAATGTGGCAGAAAAAAAGATCCATTCTTTGACAGATCAGTCTTGACAGTTTTTCTCACCCCAGCCTTGTTCGCTGCCTTGAGCCGGAAGCTGTAGGTTTTGCCAGGCAGTAAGCCTCCCACAGAGCAGTCCAGCTCTGGACCCTGGTAAACCTCCCGGCTCTCCTCAGACTGTGGCCCACTCACTTCTACGCTGTAGCAGGACACTGGGCTTCCTCCATCTACCTGAGGGGGACCTAGGACATTTGTGCAACCAGTGTTTATAAATCAATAAACCTTAAAGAGAGTAAAATAATACAGTACATAGACAAAGAAAAATGGACAAACAGTAAAACACTAACTGCACAATCAAAGCTCACTGCTTTGAGGTAGTTTGCTTCACGAGTAACTGCATCAACAGAAGCTAGAATACATCCCACACAGACCTGAGTTGGAGAGGAATGACTCACCCCAGCGCAGCTGAACCTCCCTGGCTTTGGGCTTGCCCACCAGTCGAGGGGGCTGGCAGGGCCCTGGGGGCACTGCGGGAGTCTGGACCTGCAGGGTCTCCGACAGCTTGCAAGAAAAGACAACACACCAATTAAGACCAAAAAAAAAAGGAAAATTTTATTCTTTTCCTATATTTTTGTCTCACACAACACAAACACTGGATACAGATTGTCGTATTCACCAAATCTGAGACTGATTTAGGCTACAAAAGACCAGAAAAGAGACAAACATGAACACATCTTTCAAATGTACGCCTGCATTCAGAAAATCTACTGAATTCCTTAAAAATCTGAGTATCAAGGCAGACAGATAGTCTTGCGAGTGATAAAAGAGGTCTTTCAGACTCTTAACTTCAATGACAAAAGGCAAACATGTGAGTGTTATGTCACATTGTGCTGCGCCAAAAGAAGGGATACCGCCACCATGAGTCATGTTTCTTTACAAGCCTCATCATGAATAAATGCATGCACTGATAGCTGACGAAGATATTAATGAAGAGTGTCTGTGAACTGCACTAATTAAAAAAAAACATCCTCTCACACATGCAGGGAGGGTTAATCGATTAGTGGGCATTGTCTTGTACTTACACACCAGGAAGCATAGTTTAATCTGCCAACATAGGACACTGGCTGAATGACAATTTCCTATTAAAACTTGCCATAAATAGACTGCACATCTAGAATTACTCATGTAAAATGTATCAGATAAACTGTGGGATGTGGCTGAGATTCATGGCTGCCTGCCCTTACAATAACAGTCTATGTAACAGCCGAGAAATGTATCAATAATAAGAGAGCCAACAGGTAAACAGAACACCTGTTCATCAGGTTTTATACTGCAGAGCAACACTGTGAGAGAGGCAGGGAGCATGAGTGTATTTACATATTGGATGTCTGGAGTGATCCTGCAGTGTAATTTAAAGTCTATTTTCAGTTCAAAGTGTAGGTAATTTAAAATCTGCGTCACACATTCTAGTTTTAATGGGAATCTGGTACTTGTGTGTGTAGAATATATCAATTAAAAGAAACAGATGCATGTGTGCCATCCCTTTCTGGTTGTGATAAAACTATAACTGATCAGCAAACACAAGGGTGTGCGCATGACTATGTGTGCTGATGCTAAATGACTCACCGGGCTCTGTCCCCCGTCACTCATGCAGTAAACTCGTGTTTGGTAGGAGCAGCCGGGCTTCAAGCCTTCACACACGTGCTCCATGGCTGGCCCCGAGTAAACCAGCTCCCATGACAAGCCTAAGTGCAAACACAATGCAAAGAAACATCACATCAAGAGAGTTTTGGACTCGTAACCCGCTAACCAGCTAGGATTCCTCTGTGTGGAGGTTGCATGTTCTACTCTGGTCTGCACTGGTTTCCTCCTACAGTCTTGAGGCTTAATCGGGGACTCTAAACGGCCCGTAGGTGTGAATGTGAGTGTGTATGGTTGTTTATAACTCGCCTCTGTCCCAATGGCATCTTTTCAATGCTCAGAACATCATTTTCAACTTAATTAAATACTTATTTAATCACTTTTTGCAGCTTACCGCTTAAGCCCTCAGACAGCTCCACCACATACTTTGTCACTTCTGCTCCACCATTTTCTTTTGGGGGCTCTAAAATTCAAGGCAAACACAAAACAAACACACAACATATCATCAAACTGCATTAACAAAGTTCTTCAGCTAGGTAGTCTGGCATTGCCAGCAAGATACGTTTTCCATGTGATATGTCTAGAAATCCACTGAAGAACTGATTTATTCCAGTATGTATGAAATCTGGAGAGCGACATTATGAAAAGGAAACGTATTGCCTATAGAAACTCCTAAAACGCAAATGATTTATGAGTAAGAAATACAAACAAAGATGAAAAATGACTCATCAACGATGTGGCCTTTTTCACCAAGCAAATTTCTAAAGAAAATTATTTTTGGGGAAATAGAGCGGGGTGATAAGATAGTAGAGAGACAGCTTACAAATTTTTCAAAGCTGCAAACTTTTTTTTTTTTTCCCCCAGGTTACATCTGGAAAGAGTTACCAAATACAGCAGCAGATGACATGCTTGACCTCATGCTGATGTGTGAGTAAGGGCAAGAACTGCAAAACATCTGCTGTGGAGACTAGTTGGAAAATCATCTCTCTCTAGCTGGTTCCTCTATGGTCAGAGAAAGCTCTGTGAGAAAAGAAAAGTAGTAAACTGGCCTCTCTAGGCTGCCAACTACACAAAAGACTGAAGAGCTTTAATAAGGAAATGGGCAATTGATTATGAAATGCTCACCCCAGGCCATCTTGAAGCTGTTAGGCAAGACTCTTCCTTTGATGACAGGCCTGCAGGGACAGCTGGGTCTGTCTGGGTTTGTGATGAACTCAACCACCTGGCTGGGGTTACTCTTCCCCTCTGAGTTGTATGCTGCCACCTGGAGGCGGTGCATGAACACTGACAGTTAGAACGCACATTATTCCTGTCAGAATATTGGCTACTGTTTGCACTGATAGTCAATGAGGGCAAGTGCATAAAGGTCATTATGTTTCCTGATAACAAGCGCTGACTAGACTCAGAGAAGGGTAATGAAGGGATATAAAGGAGTGAGTGTAACGCTCTCTGCCTGCAGCTAAAAAGGCCACAGACAAATACCACATTATCAAAAAGATTCAGCCGTAAATGTAAGGCTTCTACAGATACAATGTGACCAAACTGTTTAGACATCACAAGCACTGCAATCAAAAAACGAGGCAATAAGCTTTAGTGGCATTTGCATTTCAATGTGGCACATCTGCGATAATATGGAAATCACTGTGAGCCTGCTGAGTGCACCCCATCCATGTACTGTACAAAGACAAACCTGCACAGCACCACGGCTCCCCTCGCAACGTGAAAGTCTTTAGAACGACAAACGTTATCATTCGGGCTTATGGTGATTTGTTTGGATAACAATGCCTTTACTGGTAGGATCACGTTTAGGAATGCTTTGGTGTACATTTTTGTATATGAGAGGAAAGCTCGCTGAATCTGTTGTCAGCCTATGCATTCAGATAATTTCGTGATGTTAAGGTCTGAACTGATACAAAAAGGTTTTGTTGAAACTTGCTGCATGAAAGAAAGTGTCAAAGAGGAAATAGTTGGGTTCCTCTGTAGTGCAGCTTTTGGTTTCTACTGATAACTGGGCTATTTTAGTTTTTGAAAACAGTTATTCAGCCAAACTGACCATGACCAAGTTATGACATATAATTTCAGCTACACATAACTTGTACGACGAAATAAAACCAATCGGCTCTGAATTTAAAGTGAGCTGGTGTTAGTTTATATTTTTGTGTTGTAAATGCACCTCATATAAAGAACAAACTCAATATAATACGTTAACCAACACCCAAATTCTTTTTAAATTCTCCAACTCTGTGCATTCAACACCAATGGTACAGCAGAGCTCTGTAGTTTGTGTTGTGATCAAATGTGTCTTTGTTAGGAACGATTTTCTGGGCATTAATACGTACCACTGAGTATTTATCGCAGCAGTATAATATGTGTGGGATTGATGCGTTTTGAGTAGTTTTTGAAAACAATTGAGATCAATGGAAAAAGGCTAAAAATAGGCAATAGACATATTATTTGCTTGTTTTTTTTCTATGGTTGAAACTGCATTGCTGAAAATTAGAAAAATAGAAAATATTACCATCTTTATCCCTTTAAAGACAGCTATGTTAAGGTTTTTTTCTTTGGTATGAACACAAACAAGCTCAAACTAAATGCACATATGTCAGTGTCTTCCATGCCAGTCACAGGCAGAACTGCAAACCTCTGGGTACTTTTATCCTAGGTGGCTTGATGCATTATGGCTGCAGCTTATTCAGTGTATTTAAAATGAATTGAATCAAACAGCTAACACCGGCTTTGTTCAAAACCACATTTTAAACAATTGGTTTTCTCATCCGCCCAAAAATTTGCAAACTTCTAAAGTCATTAACTGGTCCGTCACATGATGTGTCCTGCTTTTCCCTCTTTTGATCTCACTGAACGAAACTCTGAATACAGACACATGACACGGAGGCTACCTGCAGCCTTCACAAAGGCAAAATTAAGATGTTCAACACGTTTAGAAATCTGCGAGCGGCTCCAATGACTGATTTAACAGCCAGTAAGAGAGCTAGCATGACTTTG
>JAPZDX010000023.1:23510321-23525271 GCA_029783625.1 Naso annulatus | reverse complement strand
CCAATGACTGATTTAACAGCCAGTGAGAAGCAAACCTGTAAAAATCAGATGATTTTAAATATAGCTAATGAAATATGTTATACAAAACTGCTGACATCAGAAAAAGGATGAGTGATTTTTAAATATTTTTATATTTACATGAAGATGCAATGCAGGTCTTCAAATTACTGTGGATAGTGTATGTATTAATCAGTGTCTACTTTTGTCACCAAATTGTAACTAATTAGCTTATTATCAGGAGCATCAGTGGTCTGTGTCTATAAAGGTTAAGGATGGTCATCTGTAATTTATTAGTCATTGAGTTAGGAGTGTATAGTCAAGCAGTAAGAAGAGCAACAAATTCAGAAGAGAACATCTCTTGTCTGTTCCGAAACTTCATCACATTCGTGCTGGCAGAAAAACCATGAGCCAAAAACGCTTTGCTTGACTAGTTTCTCACTACAACCATGCATGTGATGAACACTCGAGTCCTCCTGTTTATGCTGTCAGTTGCCCACCGCCCTGCTGGCAGAATCCCGCAAACAGATGAGTCATAGGGCCACTACGGGCCTCAGCACCCTCCCCGGCTGAAGCCTGTCCCCTCCACACACAAACATTCCACTGCAGTGTAAACTAAACCTGTGGATCACCAGCTTCGACTACGAACATCACAGAGCTCTCTTACCCTAAACTTGTATTTGGTACTCCTGTGGAGATTCCTGACGGTGCAGGAGAGCTCGTCGCCGTCGTAGCTTGGCTGGAAGCCATATCCCTGGGACGAAGACAAATGACAAAAGGAAAAAGAAAACAACCAGGTGAGCAATGACTTACCAGACGACCATTGTAGCACAGAAAACAAAGTGGTCTGCTGAAGACAAACAGCTTTAAGGGACAGGGGAACGTTTTTGTGCTTTCCCTGACAGACACTATGTCTGCTTGCAGTGCAGTCATTGTTGACAGCTATAAATGTCAGTTAACTTTTAGAGACGACTGATGAAGTGTTGCAAGGGAAGAAGATGTGACTCTGAGATTATTCACAGTCCCTAAATACACTAGACAGCTACAAAAAGATGTACATCAACCAGGAAAATGGATGTTTATTAATTGGTTATAACTGTGAAAACCGTAGTGAACTTTGTTAACCATGTTAAATTTGCAATACTGTCCTCTAAAAGGTCATGGCCATGCAACTGTAGCAAGTGCTGCACAAGGTAAACAATATGTATAATACCTCATAGAAATCATTTTGTTTCAGATGTAAAAGTGACTTTTAAGGATTTTTTTTTTTTCTTGACTGATGATTTTTACCCTTATCTATTCACTAGTATAAAAAGAGACTGTGAAAGACATACCGAGCCTTCCTCCTCCATCTCCAAAATATAGTAGATGTCATCCTCCTTTGGAGAGCTAGTGGGCCTCTGCCACTTCAGACACAGCCAGGTCACCCCCGCCATCTCTAGCTCTGGAGGGAAGGGTGGCAATGGCACACTGCATGAGGTGAACAGGTCCACCACTTCACTGAACTCGCTAGGGAGGGCAGAGAGAGACAGAGGATGGGAAAGAATGGGAGAAAGAGACAGGAGAGACAGAGTGAGAGACACACATGCACACATAAATGGAGACAGTGAATGGAAGAAACAGTAACATAAAAATGGACAACAGGGAGGGTGCCATCCAGAAATAATACAGCACGTTAAGGTGCCTACCTTACACCCATGTCATTTTTTGCTGCAAGGCGAAAGGAGTATCTTGAAGCGGGGGAAAGCTTGGTCACTCTGTACTGCTTCTGAGGTCCATAATAGCACTGTTCATACATCCCAGTGCCTTTCCCCTTGAGAGAACAAAGGCTTTAGTTTTAAAATCAAGTAACTTTAATAATAGAAATAGAAATAAATAAATACCTCATCCCACTGAAGAATGTAGTTTTGAATTTTGGAACCGTTGTCACATGGAGCCTGCAGATAAACCACAAATTCCAGTAATTCATTTGACTTTATTGACTTTTCATTCAAGGTGAAAATGAAAAACAATATTTCATGGGAAAAAAACAATTTTTTTTAGACTGCCTGCGCACTGCAACCCTTCATACACTAATTACAAGAAAGCTACCAGCACCATTTCAGCATCCAGGTGTACGCGCTTTTCTATGGTTTAATTAATTAAGACAAGTTTGCTGAGCATGCATAGCTGATCTTGAAGTGCTTTGCTAAACTCTCACACATTCACATGCACACCTGGGAGATTATCTGTGCTACCACACTGAAGGGGATCTAAGCAAAAATGTTGAGAAAACACTGTTTCTCGCAGACAGTTTGGGAAGCCTTACTGTGAGACGCTGAAGGCCAATTTGTGGTTTGTCGCTTGACAAAAATGACACAATTTCAACAGAAAAATGTGCCGCTCGACATTGTCATTTCATGTTGTGTCATATTTTGTCAATTAAAATGACTGGATAGTGTTAACGTTGCTATGGAGATATTTGAAACTGAACTTCCCTGTTGACGTTCTATCATTCCCGTCAGACAAATGAAACCTTTTGCCAAAGAAGATATTTGAAACGTTGCGCCACTCTTTCATTCCTGTTGAGCGACACTTTTCAAATGTGTTGAGAGACAAAACATAAATTGGCCTTTAAAAACCTATTTCTCCCTGTGTAAGGCTACTCAAGATGACAAATGTGTGTATTTTAAAGGTGCCATTGCAAACAAACAATATCATGTTGTAAATGTTTGGTTAATCCTTATTATTCAACTTTTTGTTACAAAATTCTGATCTGTCACATAGATGCTGCTGCTGATTTTCATCGCCCGTAACAAGTGAGATTTTAATCCCAACTCCATCAATCATCCTTCTGTCTGTACCTTCCACTGGAGTACAAGAGTGTTCTTGGTCCCACTGGCCTTCCTGGGAGGATTGGGAGGATCTGGCTCACAGCTTAAAGTGGTGAAGCTCACAGCCTCCGATGGGCTTCCCTGTAAACAGTTACATATGGCCTGGACCCTGAGGAAAGAGGAACAAAATGCTTACAGAATGTTTCTCCATGCATTAACACTAAATTAAAACACAAACGCAGGCAGAGGGTGATGCTAACCTGACATGATAGTCCGTTGCTGGTCGAAGGTCTTCTAAAGTAGCACTTAGTTCTTCCCCACTGCATCAAGAGAAAATTTCAGCATTGTTACAAATAACTATGTAAAATCTTTAACAATCAAGTGTTCGACATTTGAGCACTCTGCTAGTGCTTACCAGTACATGCTCTTGTACTTTCCATCTTTGCCACTAAAGGAGATGGAGACTTCGTAACTGAGGGGCTCTGGGGGGCTGCAGTCCTCCTCCACACTGCCGTTCTCGCTATCTGGCCTGGTGGGCGCACTCCAGCTTATTACTGCTCCTCTTGCCTGTATGTCTGACACCTATCACATGGAAGTGTCATAGATCACTTTCAAGTCCGCACAACTCTATCCAACTCCATCTCCAGCCTGCCAAAACTCAAAATACAGGGATTGTTCTAAATTCTACTGCCATTAATACAAGTCCAAAAGTCTGCTAAATAGTCCTGTACCATGCTTCTCAGTCTCATTCATATATTGTCAAGACAATTTCTAATTCTTTAGTTTCAAAACCAAAACACACACACACGCGTACAAAAATAACATTGCTTGGCAGAGTAAAAGAGATGGGAATCAAAATATTTAAGCTGATGCCACTTTGGGAAAAGGATTTCAGCATTTGGCAGGGATGTGCTGAGCAACCCGAAGATTTTTCATTCTGTTTTGAGCAGGTTTAAAAATAGTCTTTGCTACACTGCAGGGGGGATTCATATGTGGAAGAATTCAATCAGGTCAGGTCTGTACCACCTCCTCCCCTCTGCCCTCAGGGACCCACCTTACTCCTTTGCTTCCCACCGCTAAACTCTCAGTCCTTTCACAAACCAATGTGGCAGCAAAGATGAAGAAAATCCACTTTTCATTGAAGCTGAACCTTCTCTGCATTAGACATCCTCCCTTAACTTTATCCATCATTTTTTCAATAGAGTTGTTTTGCTACTTTTACAAGGAGTTCAGACCTTAGAAGCAGCGTGAGGTCAGAGAAGTTCTATTTCTAGTTCTTCTGATTTCCACCCAGCTGCTGTTTCAACACTATTCTCCTTTGAATTCATTCACATTGCTGCTATGACAGTGCTCACTAAACAAGGGCTTTTCAAGCGTTTTCTCAAAGAATGACTTGAATTACTGCTTTCGCACTGTATGCCTATGCAAACCAGTCAAGCTGCTGGTAACACGCATGTCTGTCCAGACTCATATGTTGTGAATGCTTTACAGGAATTTATTTAAAGGGGTATATGGTGTTCTAAAAAAATAGAAGTTATCACTATAACGACATAAAATTCTCTAAAATAATTTCTAGTGAGAAAGACGCCATCTTTGCATAGGGACAATTTTTTCAGAAATGATAGAGAGCTTAGTCACATAATGCAACAGTAATCACCTGAAGATCAATACCAGCAAAACCAATGAGCTTGTGGTGAACTACAATACTTGTAAAATGTGGATACTTTACAAACGTTTAATCAAGCAGGGCAGGAGATCTACACAATCACCACATTTTCAAGGTGAGCACCACGGATAAGCATCAACAATTCAGTATCCGCGCAAATGTGACAAAGGTTACAGTCTGCCCTTCTGTTCCTGAGTTATGGTGTTAAATGATGTCCAGAAAAGTGATTTCGCAGTTTATGATGTTACAGGAACGCCGACCTTTGACCCTCTGGGTATGAAATGTGATTCCTTACATCCCTTCTATTAAGTATGTGTACGAAATCTTGTCAAAATTCTCTTATGAAATGTTTGAGTTATGGCCAAAAACATGCTTTGTGAGGTCATGGTGACCTTGACCTGTGATCACAATAGTCCAAGTGGATAACAGCCACATTTAAAGAAATTCTCTCAAGAAGTTTCCAAGATATTGCATTACTCAGAATGGGAAGTACGTACAGATAGCCACAGCTGTCGCCGGTGTACAAGCATACAAACTTTTGCATACATACATTTCTATGTAATTATTAAGTCAGACATGTAATGTTGTATTTTTGGACAAAATAAAAGATTTTCTACAAGCTACTAAGCACAAAAACATGAGGATGTGAGACCTTTAGTAAATGAATTAGAAGTCATTTATCTTTAACAGCGAGGCTCAAACCTTTCTGCAGCTGCTAACATAGTCGTTTGGTGGCTCATTTGGGAACAGAAATCCCATCATGGATGCTAGTCAGCAGATCTGACTCCATTAGCAAGATCCCAGCAAGAATTCATCATGGATGTTAATAGAATGTTTAATGATGCAACACGTTTGCATCATTACGAGTTTTCATGAACACAGCACTAAAAGTCACACAAAATTATGCAAATTGTATTAGTTAAATAAAGAAAAAAGTAGGGAAATGAATACAAACCACTGGTTTACTGATGGTACTCAATAGTGCTTGCAGGGCCTGAGCTTCCTCGTCCAGCTCTGAGGAGAGAAATATGAAAATAAATGTGAATGGAGCACATGATTGTATTTAAATAGGCAATACTGACATATTCTCTGTGTGCAATTGCTGTGCTGTTTTTTTTTTTTTTTTTTTGTAAAAGTGTTTTATCTATCTCATTATTGCAACATCTCCGAACACCATCTCTGTGTGCTTCTTGGACAGTGTTCAATTTGTTATTTGGTGGTATAAATACCTTTTACATGCTAAACGAACACTCAAATTATTTGAGTGCATTGAATGTACAATGACATACAAAAAAAAATACTGATCAACATTTAGAATCAGCAGGTTTACCAACTATTGTGGAAAAAGAAGTGGTAATAACGGTGTTACTGACAGTAGCATCAAAAGACCTAAGATGCAACTCATTGCAGCTGAAAGAAATTATGCAATCATGAAAGAGCTGCAGCCAGAGTCAAAGACAATGCCACTTGACAAATTATTTTGCTAATTAGGTGCATTTCTATGCTTTTAAGTTGCCTCCAACAGAATGACATAAATTCAACTCCCTTACTTGAATTATGAGAAGATAAAAAAGGTTGTGTATCTGTGTGCATGTGTTGGGGATGTGTAAGTGTGTGTGTTATACTGGCATTTTTTTTTCCTGCCACCCCATTACATCAAGGTTGCGGACTGCTCATATTTTACTGTTCCAGATATCGGCAATCTTGATGAGGTCATAAGGTGAAATGATTTTTTCCACCACTTTAAAAATTGACAGTAATTCCTTAATTATGTACTAGTGTCTCCAAGTAGCAGTGTTAAACCCCATGATTAATGAGCAGCGAGAGTTCACGTAATCAAGAATAATGTGGCCAAGTTGCTGATCCCTCACCGCCACCAGCTGCTGCGGCTAATGAGGCAGCATTGTGTCGAAACACAACACACTAGTAACGTGCCGAAAATGCTACATGTCAGCCCAAATGTAAACCTCAAAAGAACCTCTTCTCTTTAACCTCCTTACCTCCTGACTCTCCATTTTTGCCCCTGCCTGTCTGCTTGTCAGGGCTGGCCACTGCGTGGCTGAGCTGTCGCTGCTCCGCCTCCAGCCCTTTCCCTCCGACGCCGTTGTGAATGTCCACTGTCGGAGGGCTGCTGCAGGACTTCTGTGGCGAAGAGGGATGGCTGTCCTTCACCTGCCCTCCTCCTCCGCCTCCCTGACGCTCCTTCAGTTTCTTCTGCAGGCGCTCGTACGTTTTGCTAGTTCTGTCATCTCTGTGAACAAACGCAGGGCGTCCATGTTGGGAGTGGGAATCTGCAGAGACTGAACAAAAGAAAAACGGTAACACTCGTGAATTTGTACAGATACAGAGGAGGAGAATGAAAGAGGACATGTCTGGCATCCATAAAAGCAGGTTAAAAAAAAAGTTAAAGTCACAGGTTGATATAAAAGGGCACACAAATTAACAAGGCAGGAGTGAGGCAAGTTCCCTAAGATTAAAGTCAGAGAATAAATAGTTTGACTCGGGCCTTGGTTGTTTAACTCGACTGTGCAAATTAAGTGCTGGGGACAAATAAATAACATCTCAATATAATAACAGAGTCCAGACACTGCTGGCTCCAACTCACCCTGCTCTGAGTAAATATGAGCTGGATGGTACTGGGAGATGTACTGAGAGCTCATGTCGCCTACGCCCCCTGCCATGCCCGTGTACAGGTGCGGTGGTGGGGGCATCATGGCAGGGTGTGGGATGAAGGCAGGAAGGTGGGCATGGGGTGGAGGTGGAGGGTGGTGAAGAGGGGAATGGCCCCCGGGGTGGAACTCTGGTTGCTGAGGTAAAACCAGAACCCGCCGCACTCCGTTTTCTTCTATGATCTAAGAGAGAACAAACAAAAAATATCAAAGTGGTCCCGAATTTCACAAGATGCCAATCACTACCATCGCACTAGAAATAGTTTAGAATTGGTACCTGTGAAACGTATCCAGGAGGCACATAGATTGGAGGCACTGAACCATTTGGAGACATCATGGGAACCTGAGCAGGACCTGTGGAAGGAAGGAGCAAGATCAAACACTTTTCCTCAGGGCAAACAGCTGTTTCATCTGTGGTAAATGTATTGAGAGTATTAGAGTAGTGTGCGGGGCTGAAATTTCAGCCCCAGTCTGGCACGATTCTCTCAAGCCTTGGTCTGAGGTTGACAGCCAGCAAATGCTTTCATAGGTAACTCATTTTTTATGTCTCTCTCACACACAAATGCATAAACATAAACGGGGTAATTTTAAAGGTCACACAAACATTTGACAGTTTGGTTTAAATAACCTCAATGTGGCTCAACACTGTAGTTGCCTGAATAATAAATGGGCTGGGGGTTTATTTTAAAGCCATCAGGTTTTAACATTAGTAACAATACTACAGTACCCAGGAGGACAGACTTTGTTGACTTTTATCCAAACGTTTTTGCAGACAGTCATCTGACAGTACCTAAGATTTTTTTTCAGCGAAGTTGCTCATCTTTTGTGTTTCTATTTTGTTGTTTAACTAAACCATGACAGGGCTCAAAATGCCAGTAAACTGAAACCTTTAATTCAGATAATAACTGGACTTTGATCAACAATCCTGTATAAGACATTAGCAGGTTTTCACTAGAGCCAACCTCAAACGCAGGGGGGGAAATCCCCAAGTTGTTAATTCACTCTTATCAGCTGCATTTTTAAGACTCGTTTATATTTTTAGTATATACGAGAAAAAAGAGGCAGAGGAAAGGATTTCTTTTTTTAAATACTGGCAAATATACGAAGATTCAAAAGTGCTGAGACACAACGAAGTTTCCTGCGTGGCTCTGTTGTAGGGGCCAGTGCAGTGGCTTAGCTCAGCTCAGAGAAGTGAGAGCTCAGCAAAAGGGCCGGGGAGAGGAGAGGAGAGAGGGTCCTCTGTGCCAAGATTGCAGATTCACACATTTCTCCTCTTACAAACACAAGACCTAAACACTAAGGCCCCAACGCCAGATGTCACGCTTGAGAGAAAAAGATGCACAGCACACACTGGCCTCCCAAGCAGCCCGCTGAAGGACTAGTTTTCCTTCCTAATGTCAAAGCTGCCATAAACAGAGAGAAGGCATTTCTAAATGAACAGCCATAATGGGCCCATAACTACAGAGGCTGGCCTGTGTAATGATACACTGAAACCTCCCACTTCTAGCTTCTAACAGCAGTCCCTCAGGTGCTGAAGTCCAGGCTCCACCTCTCAGGGGAAGTAACAGCAGGTGACTGTTGGTGTGCAGACAGTTGGCTGTTTGTCAGATTGAAACTGGCACAATCTGATAAAGCAGCCCTACAATAAAACCAACCTTAATGGAGGTTATCAAGTTCAGACAAACTGTTAAAAAGAGCTGTTGATTCAGTTCTATAGTGTTTCAGGAGTTTGAAGTTTGTGGTGCTTTTGGACAGTATTATGTTACACTGAAAAGTGTTTCTAATATTCTGTCCACCCCATTTATACCAAGGATAGACTAAATATTAGAAACACCTGACAGCCTTATGTAGCACCTCTCAGAGTCTCTGTATTTGTGGATTTTCTCCGCTCCTGCTTTTCTGTTCTCACTTTCAGCTCCCGCACATTTCCTTTTGAAGCTATATTAGCTGTGGTAGGTCTGTCTTTACCATTGTTGCAAAAGCTATATATGCATGTACAATACCATATGGACCTTTCTAAGCTGCTTCTTCTTTTTTTAAAAATATTTCAAAGCAGAACTGGACAAAAAGCAAAAACAGCAGCAAACTGGTGATGCATGTGACAGATGTGTCTTCAGTGAACCAGAGAATTTTTATCATTGCATCAAGATAAGTTACATCTTTTAGTTGTTTACTGGCCTGTTTCATTGACAAGATGAAAGTTGAAATGCTGTGTCACAATTAATTTATGTAAGTAGCATTTAAATTATACTAAAATACACCAAAAATCTTAATTAAATGAATGGTCTCAGGAATACAAAAATGAGCAGCATTTGGACTGACAAAGGGCCTGAGCGACATATCAAGCTAAGGTTCATTTCAAAAGAAATTTGCAAAACAGACGTTTCTGGAAACTTTCATCTAAGCGCTCTTTTCACTGTGTACAATGCTGGAAGCTACGCTCTTCTAAAAACTATTACTATCTAATGGCGGTCACACATTCATTACTATGTTGGTAAAGAAATCACTGAGAAAATACGTAGTCTACCTGCTAATGAACTTCATTGGACATGACAGATGGCAGATTGGACTCTTGTTCTGAAATCAAAAGCGCTTTTGAAGCCCCTCTCAGTGCACCAAGCCAACAGTGAATCATTTCCCTACCTAAGAGCACAGGATCTGCCAGGACAAACCAAACATCTCAATTCAGGGAGCATGGGAGAGCTCAGCCTGAATGAAGGCAGGCACGCTGCCTCAGCCCTCATTGATTTCAGATCACAATAACATCTGAGTGGGAGTTTAAAGTGTGTACTGTTAACTCCACTCACTTTTAAGACTAATAAATTATATGGTGCTTAATATGCCGGGTGCCGCTGGGCACCTGCGTGAGCACTGATTAAGGCAACTCCAGTTAGTGCCGCCGATGCTGACTAACAGGAAATCTGATGAATCACTTTAACATTCAATATAACATTGTTTGTCAGCTTAGAGTGAAAAGGTTTGTGTGTGTCGACTTGCAGAGCGAAGGGAGAAACGGACTAGCGGAAAGCAAAGGGTAAAGGGAGGGAGGATGAGGGAGCCACACACATCTAAGAGAAGAGAGAGAAAGAGAGAAAAAGGGAGAGAAGAGAGGTAGGGTGGAGAATAAGGGGAAAATACACCCACTCTTTTACATCAGACTGACGCACGAGTGCTGACAGAGATCAGATAGAAAAGGCCACATCCCCCTCCCCCTCCCCTTCCCTTCTCGAGTCAACTGGAGCATTGGTTGTGCTGACGTGGCCGTGGAGTGCCAGCCTTCCAGAGGAAGCAGCCACGGGAAAAACATCAGTCCTCCTCCACAAAACGGCAGGCTGCCACTGAGCCAAGAATAGCCACAAACAAGCTGCCCGCTCTGGCAGTGTAAACAGACGCTAGGCAACACTTTGGGAACGCCATCGTCTCCTGTCAACATCACATAACCCGTTGTCACCTCGCCACCTACTGGGGCAGGTTGACGGGATCAACTGGTGCGGAGGGTCAGAGTCAAAGCTATTTGCTCAGGTTGGGCAAAGATGCCAACGGAGAAGCTTGTGAAAGACCAGAAACATGTTCACGACCACTGCATTTTCATAGTCACCAGCTACGACCACATAACGGTCAACTCATCAATGAATCGAGGGAGATATGTCGTCTTTTTTTTTTTCACGCAATAACAATCATTCCTAATCAAAGATGTCTTAAATACGAGTTTAATTAAAAGTTTAATTATTGCAAGCAGAAACCATCCTGAGGGTAGGTCAAATACCAAAGTCCTTGAATGGCTCTGAGAGGCTGTTTACAAATGAGCTGCAATCTGATTAGACTAAAACCCCAGCATGTTCATCTGAACTACTGATGCTGTCTGACTGCATTTACAATGCGCCTGCTTCCATGCAGGGAAAGCAGGAGTGTTTAGTAAAGCGAATTTTTCCTCCGAACCTTTTCATAACAAAACGTACAAAATGATCTCTCCTGTGAAGTATTCTCACACTGTTGGCTGTAGCTGAACACTAAGACGTAGAGCCACGTGCAACCCCCAGCTGCATATCTGCTGTGGATGCACTGTCACTGCTTTAATCCTGCACTGTTTTAAGGACTCAGATGAAAAACCGTTTTCCAACAACACAGAGCTGCAACAGCTTATAGATCGATATATAATTAATCATTAACTATTCTGATAATCGATTAGTCATTTTTCCAAATAAAAAGTAAAAAGACTTGCTGGTTTAGCCTCTTAAATGTGAGGACTTGCTGCTTTGTAATTTATGACAATAAATGAGAAATCTTTGTGTTTTGGGCTGTTGTTTGGATAAAAGAAGCAATATGAAGACCTAACATTGAGCTCTAATCGAGATAAGCATTTTTCACGCTTTTGACATTTTATGGATAATTAATTAATTGAAAGTAAACGACACATTAATCAATAAAGGAAATAATTCTTAATTGCAGCCCTACAACAATGACCAGTATCAACTGGTGATTTTGAAAGTCAGCTAGTCGACTTTTCTGTGAAAGCCTTGACATAAACAACACACACAAATGCACACATATGGGAAGGCCACTTTAAGCACCCAGCTGTTTCCTCTAGTGTGAAAATTAATAAAGATCATAACAAACAAACTCTAGTGGGACTATAGGCCGGTCTAAGGCGTACTGCAAACACAGGAAACTTGGCAGACGTAGCTCTGAAATAACAGCAACAATCAGAGCAACCTATTAATTTAATCCGAAGCACAAATAAACCCTCAATTAGATACTGAGAATAAAAAGAAGCAGCGAAGGCAAGCTAAATATGAGCTGCCTGGGCTAACAGAAGAGTATAAAAATCAAAGAGGACAAGAGTGAGACAGGAAGACAAACAGCGAGATAAAAAAAGGGTTTCATGTGGGAGCTCTCAATATGGCAACATGATGAACTGTAAACCTATTAAGACTGAGTAGGCTTGATTATTAATTTGAGCTAATAAATTGTCTGCATCCACAAATAAGAAGGAGAGAGAACAGGCAATCAGACTAACTGACAGAGGTTAAAAACTACAGCCCAGCAAGTGAAAGAGGCAGACCACTGATCTGTCAGTAAAACAAAAATGTGCCGCTCTTAAGTTAAAACCCTACACTTGATTTTTTTTTAGTGATGACACCGTGGAAAAAGGTTCCCTCTTTGCAGGGCACATTTTTCCATCAAACAGGGAAGCTCTTTCATCAATTAAGAGGGTAGTAATTTGCAGTAAGTGTACCATTTTATTAGCAGATTAGGGAGCCATGGATGTGTAAGCTTGTCCTTGGCCTGGGTACTTGTACAAACATGCCAGTTAGCAGCAAACTCCAATGTAGAGGAGCGGAGCAAGTGGAGGAGAGGCAAAGGGCATTCTGTGTTGATCTGTGTGTAAACCGGAGCTTGAGGGAGGAAGCTGTACAGTAAACAGCGGAACAATTAATAAGGACAGCCACTTCTTTTTTAGGCATTAGTAAACACTGTCTGAATTCCTGATATTTTAAGGCATCCGCATGGTTCTTGCAGTCCCACTGGCATGAATGACGTTTACAGGAGGGGAGGGAATCAGTAACCTTCATGCTTGTGCTTATTACAGAACATCACAGTGCTGCTGCAGCTCACAGCCAGACAAACAGAAAAAAAGATTTTCTTAAAAAAATAATGAATTATTTGGTTTTATTCAGGGTAGGGTAAACCCACTGTCTCCTCCAAAAGCTAACCTTACAAACTCAGTGACGTTGATAATTCAGTTCAAAAATAGCTGAGCGGACATGCCACCCCTGACTAAACTTAAACGAAAACTATTTTTTTCTCCTCTCATCATCTTCTAGCATCCTCTTTACCCTTTCTCCCTCCCCCCCCCCGGTATCAACGCAGCAATGGGAGAATGAGTCACAAGCTCAGTCATTCTTAGAGCTACTCACTGCAGAAGCCATGAATGAACCGCGCCTGTGTGTGCATCCACACATACACCTACGTGTACTTGGAGTTAGGTGGGGGAGGAGCTGAGTATAAAAATAATGTGCTAATGCGGCTAATGTGTCTGATGCTCACGGTCCAATTATGTGAACCATATGTGACTAGTTTTGTTGTGTGTGTGTGTGTGTGTGCTGGGTTTTAGGAAACATGCAACCACCCCAGAAGTGTGCGCTTGGTTACACCCTCACAACACAGCATCAGATGTTCAACAGTGCTCGTCCTGGCTGCTCAGTTTCAGGCACAAGGGACATGACAGTCTCAAGTCCCTCTGATAGAAAATAGACTAAGCACATCTGCAGCACCATCAGGAATGAGACGAGGTATTTCAGAGCCATGGTATCAGAGATAAGGGACAAGTAGACAGATGGGCTGACTGACTAACCAGTATCTAGCAGAGAGAAAAGGCAGGGAACATTGGCAACATGGCAACAAACTGAGCCAGGTGTAAGCACGCACATACAAAAGTGTGGACACACACACACACGCTCTCTCTCTTTAGCTCCCTGTCGAGATGCCAGAATGGCTGTCTTGGCTTTTGTGTGAAAAGGCACATCTCTATCAGGCTCAATAAGCCCAGTGGAACTATACAGCGCTTTCAGCCATCAGCCAGAGACTGAATCATCTAAAAGGGATGTGAATCAGCGGCAGCCTAAGTCAGATGAAGAAGTGGATCTAATCAACCCAATGGTAGTGATGCTGACTTGCCTCATCAATCATCAACCTCATCAGGTGGTATATCTCTTGGTGCCAGTGATACAGCCTTCAGATCTACAGTGGCAGACGTTATGAGAAGACTAACCCAGGGGAAAAAAAAAAGATTAACAGCACGCACATCCAAAACTATTAAGCGCTAGGTGCTGGACAAAATAACCAAGACCTAAAAAATGAAAAAATAGAGTCCGCACACTAGATGATGGTTCCAAAAGCTTTAATTCTGCCAACAATGACATTTTGGGCTGCAGCCCTTCTTCAGACAGGCAGACATGTCTGAAGGGTCTGAATTAATGTAATGTCTGAATTAGGCATAGGGTGGATCATGAATTTTAAATTCTTTGATAGTAATTTTATTAAAAAGAAAAAAGAATATTTTTTTAACCTTGTTTTTTCATTGCTCTTAGTAATAATGCATTATTACCAGGTGCTGGTAAATCAAATGTGGCAGGTCTTAACAAAGCCAGTGCAGCGCTGTGAGATCACATGAATGCCACCGTTGTACCAACTGCAGAGGGAGGCGAGCCTGTCTACTGGTCAATATCAAACAAAGTAAGTTTTACAAGAGAGGCGATGAAGAAACAGCCCTTATCTAAAATATGACAGCAAAACACATGCTTAACTGTCCAATCAACAAAAAAAACATTGCAACAATACTGAAGAAACTCTCTATGACGATAATGAAATGAGCTGCGCACTCAGATGATAAGTGGTTAAAAACTGTCTCTGGCCACAGATTCATGGACAGCATTTACGACTGAATCATATGTACGATCACCTGTCATAATATACGCAACTGGGAAATACAGGATACTTTTCTGCAGACCAAGGAAGTGTGGCACACAGCTAAAAAATATGGAAAATATGATTTCCACTGCTCACCCTTTCTATGTGTATGTATGTGTGTTCGCGCCCGAAAAAAAAGGGATTATTGACTAACATTTTTGTTAAAAAGCTCATTCCTAATTAGGCTCCCTTGCTTAAGGCCTCGACTCTAAGCAGATATTAAAAAAAGACAAAAGCCCGCTATAAACTGCATTTTATGAGACTGTCTGTTCATATTAAGCAGGCTGTCATATAGGGCTGTTGTGATAACCGCAAAAATAAATAACTGTGATATT
>JAPZDX010000023.1:23417576-23428348 GCA_029783625.1 Naso annulatus | reverse complement strand
GCCATCACATTAGCTTAATCCCCTCCAATGTGTCTGCCTTGCTATCAGTTTTGGGATGTGAAGACGGCAGCAGAGGAAGGGAACGCAAGAAAGCTCTGCCTTCCAACCTGATTACCCCTGCCATCCAGGACCGCTGTGCTACATCTCGGCCAGATAACGAGCAGGAATTAATCCACATGCTAATGCAGATGGGCTCGACAAACTGGCTAACATCAGAGGTGGAGTAGGAAAAGTGAGGAAGACATCTGTGTTTTTCGCCAGCCGCTGCCAAAAGGACAGCGAATGTCACGCGCTCGGCTCTGAGAGAGCAGACTGGCTGATTATGGCACCTGTGGTAGAAAATTAATTCAGTGAAACTCTGGCATGTTGATGCCAGCGAGGTGATATAAAAGTGTCTGACCAGGTCTATCATAGCAGCTCAGGATCAGAGGGAATTCAGAGATTGCTACACGCAACAACTCTGACGTTTCTTCCCCAGAACTTCAGACGAATTTCTGCTTCAGACCTAAAATTTCTACCTTCAGCTGAGCAGCACAGCAAAAGCAACACAGGAGCATTTGATGCAAATCCCTGTGCAAGCAGCCACTGTGGACTGTGATGAACCAACTGTTCAACATGGCACAAAAACGGATGTGGGAGCAAGTGAGCGTACACACAGGCCTTAAAATATTCTCACTTATATAATGTTATCGAATATGTTTTGATTCAGATTTGTAACAGCAAAGCATGAGAGCATGATAATGTATTCATGATTAATATTTAACAAAATCAAAAATTCTCTTTCAAGTGTTGTGTAATGCAGAGAGATGCAGCAGCATGTAATCAAACCGAATATTCTTGCAGCACAAGGGAGGGAAAAAATAACGCAGGGCAAAAAGTGGCTTTGTTTCTCAAAGACATTGTTATTCCATCCTGCAAACTGCAATAATTCCATTTGAAAACTCAAGATTCACGAGTGCACTCAGTCATTCTTTGATGAACACATTTGTTAAAATGATCAAGACCATCAAGAGCTTCTGCTCTGTGGCACCTTTGAGACACACAAGGGAAAAAGAAAGATTTCAGTGCAGTTTCCACATCATGCTGTTGATGACGTGGAATGTTGAAAAAAAAAATGACTACAAAGGGAAACTGCCACAACAAAGACATGATCTCAATATCAATGTGCAACCTCAAAAAAGTTACAGATTTTGTGGGTGAACCATTTCTGTTGTTTTTGGGGATAAACTCACTGAGGCTGAAAAACTGCAGTGGGTGAAATCGATGTAACCACGCTGTTGAGGGAGCAGATGAACAAAACACATGAACATACTGGCAAGGTGTAATTCTACTCTGTATCATATGTGGGACTACATTTCTCTTCTGACTCGCATTTATTTGATTTATTTATTTTTTCCCGCTATAGCTAATTCCATCAAATCCCATCCTCCACACTCACTGTGGGTTATTAGGAACCCGAGGTAGGCAGGCTGCTGACTGAAATGTGGGAAAAAGATTACAAAGACTGAAAAATGTTCTTTCACACGGTGTTTAGTAGGCGGGCTGCTGGAAAGAAGTGTGGACTGGCTGTGATTCTCCATCCGTGCTGTTGTTGAGTGATACTTCCTGTCTTTCTTATTTTCTAAGCTGACACCGATGCACCCTGATGTGCACAAACACAGTCGGGGATTTGTGTCATTTAGCGTGTGGTTGTCAGCTACAGCAGCAGTTCTCCACCTATCTGCCATGTGACCTCTTCCAGTGAGGCAATTGCTTCTTGTGACCTCCATCACAGACTGCATATGAATACTTTTTTTCCCCATAAACCTTTTGTTTTGCATTTCCATGAATTTCTTGACCTACTTCTCGTGTCCTGGCTCCCAGCTTGAGAACCACTGAGCTAGCGGCTGTGCTACGATCACAAGTGCTGAACTCCTCTTAAGATAAAACTTAATGATCCCCTGGGGGAAAACTGGGCTGCTGTATCAGAAAACAGAGACAGAAATAAACAACATTTCACTGCATCCAAACAAGACGATGTATTTAGACTTATGGAGTATTTGCGTCCAATGAGCCGCAAAGTAACAAAACTTTTAGTAAACTGAGAGTCAGTTCAGTTCGAACTGATCAGGTTGCAGTCAGACTGGTGATAACACTCCCACAGGTTTAGCTAAGCTAACTGGTAAGTTGGTAAATGAATGGCTTGGTTTGTTCTTTACCAGGACAAACACTCAATGAGAGCGGATGACTGTTTGTGGAGGGCGGGTATAGGGAGCTTGAAGTACTAAAGATGTGATGAAGTTCGACTTGATGTGCTGGCTTTCTGTTTATGGATCATTTTTGTCCTCCATGTTCCCTAAGAGCTGCTGTGCCTCCCCCCAGTTAAAACACAGCAACCGAGGGCAAAGCAAGGTTACAATTAGGCCCCAGCTGATATGAGATTTCTGGGGCCAATGCTGATATTAGGGAGCAAGAAAATTCCATTGGGAACATAATTTATATATGTAATATTGTTTATCAAATCTTACATTTAAGCAAAATTTTGTTTCCAAACACCAGTGCACTAAACACTAAACACCTCACCTACCCTCCACTGTATTACTCGCACTTTAAATGCCTTCATTTTCTTTGTAGAAGTGGGGTGCGTCCTATACCAGTACGACCAGTGTACAAGTATAAAATGCAGAGCAATGTATTTTATTGTGTTACAGTATTTTACCCAAAAGATGGTGCTATAATTGAGCTAAAGCCTCCGCCGGCGCAGCCACGACCTTAATGGTCACAACAATCAGTGTCACCGCAGGCTGAGCTTTACTACCTTCAAGCAGGATCGAAAACTCGACACGGCGAAAACAGATGGTAGCTGCGAGATACTGTGGAGCTACACAGCTGCACAGAAACTGTTAAAGCAAAAGTCTTTATTTTTGAACTAAGAGAGGCAATGTTTTTTTTTTTCCATTTTGCACATGACCAAATCAGAAAGCCAAGACAGTAAAACTTGTTTCAAATAAAATTAAATTGAACTAGTGTTGAAATAATGTGTATACATGTCTTTATTAATAGTTAGCCATAGAAAACGTTAATTCCCCCGAGGACACACCCCCAAAAACAGAGTCATCTTATATACCAGTGCAACTTATGTTCTGAATTCTGGATTCTGGATGCAACTAAATGCTTCTGATTAAAAAATGCCTGTACAGGCTTCTTGTCTGTGCAGCTAAAGGGGCTACAACTGTCTTGTATTGCATAGGCAATATGCATGCAGCACAGCGATGGCAGAATCAACCACTGACTATGAAAATCACTTTATAGGGAAATAATTACAAAATGTATGACTACTGCTGAAAAGAGCCAATGAGTAACTTATTAAAAAACTAAACTGAAATATATTTATTTTTATTTTATCCCAATTAGTTTTGCAACATTGCAATAATTTGTTTTTTTTTTAGTTTTTCTTAAAAATCATTGTTTTCAGTTTATGACTATGATTTTTCTCACTGCTTATTTTCTTTTTAGATTGAGTTGTATGATAAAGACCTGGTGCAAAGGTGCTTTATATCATCTAACAGTGCCACCAACACACCCTGTTGTTGTGCAGTTCTCGCCTCAAGTAAGCAAATGCCCAAATAACTTCACCCAAAAACACCAACAAAGGTATTTTATAAATTTCACTGCTTTCCCCAAAGCACAGAGGTTCTCTTTTCTTTTAGGCAACATGATCAACTTCAACACGCAGCTCGTTTTTCTGTGAGCAGATGGCTGTCTCATGACGAAATTATTGCAGATCTCCACTAAGCTGCCATGAGGATCGTACTGAAAGTCACCAGAAGGCCGTTACCGCAGCTACATGACACTGTAGCGCAGACGGACAGACAAGATCATAAATGTGAGAAATCTGTAATCACCCAGCATCCATCGACGCTCTGTGTGCTGTCCACAGAGGCTGTTAGGAATCAAAATAAGCACTTCCCCTTTAGCAGCCTCAGCACCTCCCTCAGGTCAAACTTAAAGATGCCCTCGGCTTTCTGAGGGATCAGGAGAGGTTCAAGTGCTGCTCTATCAGCACAGGCCTGGGAGGTTTGTTTGTTTACTTTACTGCTTTTTGCCAGAAACTACTGTTTGTAAGACCTTATTCCATTTTGGAGTCTTGTTTCAGTTGCTATGGCAGCCAGCTGATGCCTGATAGTCTTCTCTGGCAGAGGAAGTAAAAAGAAGAAGAGGAGAGGGTCACAGAGAGCACGCAGCGCACAATCTGAGACATCAGACAACTTATTCGCAGATTGAGTTTCAATTGATCTCCATGCAATCGTTATCAGAGTGACTATCTCAGGTCTAATGGCTTCTCTGAAAGGCTCTTCTATGAACTGGGAAGGAGTTCAGTTAAATAGACCTAACCAAGTACAATCAGTGCCATAACAGTGTTCAGTCCATAAAGTCTGCCCTAATACAGTGAAATTTCTTCTGCAGATCCTTGCCTCAGATTTCATCATCAGAGTTGAGCTCACTTTTGAAATCACATTTTGGTGCTTTAGAAAGCACACAGAGAAGTGCTTTATTCCATCAGAGCGGCTCTATTGTAACCCATCTTTTTTCCACCAACGCTTTTTACCTGAATGAAAAACTGCCCCCTTGTCATATCCCACACAGCCTGTGATGTGGGGAGTGTGGTGCCTTTTGTCAAGCCTTCTTGCTCTCTGTCAGGAACCAAGGAATTTCTTTACCCTCCTTCATGCCCCGAGACAATACCATTCAAGGTTATCATTCAAAAGGCCAAAGCGGACAAGGAGAAAAGGCTGCCGCTAAGCTGCAGAGAATTTTGGTGGCCAGGGAATTGGAGTGAGGACGTGCATGAGTGGGCTGGTTTAATGTAAGACATTCCCTTGTGGGCTTGGAGGATCATCCGAGAAAGGGAGGAAAATGTAAGAGCAACCACACCTGGGAAGGCGCCCTGCCAAAATAGTGTCCACGTTTTCATTTCCTTTAGTTTTTTTTTTTTTTATTTGAAATCAAATTTTTCTTATACCAGTTGATAATGTGCCAGTAGAGTTTATTTATTCCAGTTACTTTAAATGCTGTTCATCTGCTGAAGCAATTTTCATGTGGTCAGTAACTGTTTTTGACAGTTCTTATCGGCAGTTCTCAGCAGTAGCCATTTAATGTATTTACATTTTGTAATTATCTCTCTATAAAGTGATTTTCATTGTCACTGGTGGACTCTACCCGTGCTGCATACATATTGCCTATGCATGAGAAGCAATGCAGCATGTAATCCTGCGTTATGTTTTTTAATTTTATGTCATTAATATCAGCTTCATGGTTTACTGTTCGCTCTCCTACAGCCGTATCACAGCTGTACCATCAAGTTTCAGCTAATGCAAACTCAACATTGCATACTGCTTTTATTTAATCCTACTTTAGGGAAGAGCACAGACATCTTCCGCTTCAGTAGAGGAATGTGAAAACATTTTATGGTGACAAATTTAGCACAGATACGAGTAAGTATGGGGGGAGGATCTTTGAAAATAAAGCTGTTTTGTGCAAGAGCATGATAGCTGGNNNGTGACAAATTTAGCACAGATACGAGTCAGTATGGAGGGAGGATCTTTGAAAATAAAGCCGTTTTGTGCAAGAGCATGATAGCTGGTGAAATATGTGCAACAATGTGCTCGACTGAACAAAGTCCCACATGTAATTAATACTGTGAACATGTTTACGTGGCTTTTCTGAGCCTCAGAGAAAGCGACAGTCCCGCAGTGTCACAGCCTAAGCAGCCCATGTGACTTATCTGTCAGACGCATCCCTGCAAGTCGAGGCATGTTTTTTTCATTTCAACTTGAAACACGAGGCACATCAGCGTGGACGGCTTGCATGTCTGCTTTTCTGATGATGTTTTGATTCTGTCATTTAAGTTGGATAACAGTCGCTTGAGAAGGGCTTACTCCTATGTGGGCATTTCTGCCGGTAAAGCTGCGGTTTTTATGTGAGTGAGACTGGGATCTGGAGATTCAGTTGAAACGTTCGACTCTGGAGCTGTGAGAGATGGAGGATGAGGGGGATGCAGAGAGAGGAGGGATTTGAAGAGAGTATGTGAAGAACGTGTGATATGAGATGTGCAAAGTGAAGCATATAAATGCTGCCAGTGGCTGGCATCCAAGCCTACACAGTTTTTTTTTTTTTTTTTTTTTTTACCTGTTTACAAAGCAGCATCAAGCTTGTTAAATAGTTGTCCTAAATTATCTTGCTTTTAATCAATATTACTTTGCTGAACTGTTTTCCCGCACAGCGTTTCCCAAAGATTATACCTCATTTATCCCCTTGGACAGGATAATAGCCTAGTATTTTGTGAAATATATCCCTCTGGGTGATGGGTGATTACACCGAAGACTTTCAGTCAAACCGTGTTTATTGAGTCCATTTTAATTATGTTCCTCCATGTTTTGTTGACTTGTCCAGATATACTCACTAAGTTACTGCAGAGCTCTGTGACAAAACAAGCCTGCATCAGACTGTGACTATTCATTCGGAGTGTGACGATCCTCTCCACGAAGAATTTCTCCCTTTTTTCCTCTGGTATTTTCTACCACCGGCCCAAGAAAACGTCAAACAGTTACAAAAACCCCTTCATCCCATCAGCCATCAAACGAATTAACAAGCCTCCTTGTTAGGCGGTGCTCATGTGAGGTCTGCGTGCTTAAATTTACAGGTCACCCTGCAAACTGGATGCAAACCCTTTTTTCATGTGTTTCCTTTTTTGACTTGTTTTGCTTCTTGAGATCAAATTCACACTAAACCTGTCTATGTGATTTTTTTTGTGTTTATTAGAGAAAAAAAACTGTGTAGGGCTGCTTTGTGTGTAATTTAGTAGATGTCAGACTGCATTTTTAAAGCCCATTCACCGCCATTCATGTTGAAGCAGGGTATAGAAACACCACAGGACACGTGAAAGTTACGAGGTATGAGTGATTCACCCTTACAAAGAGAACGTCTGCATTTATTTAGTTTCAAATCTCTGAATGAGACAGAGAGGGGAGCCGGGAGCCGTGGAGACCAAAGTTTCTTCGCCTGGAAAAATAGTTCCTTACAAGTGCTGCCTTCCCAGCTGGAATATTAGTGTGAAGAAGGATTTTGACACAGACGTTCTTTTTAACAAATGTCACACATTTTCAGCTACTTTCTGTTACATTTATTAAATATAGACAAAATGTAAACAAACACCATATCTCACAGATAAAGCTTTTCTGGGTAGAAATGGGCGGGGCTTATGTAACTTGTGCTCCTTAGAATGCAAAAAAGTGTACGAGGTGGATTAGTGGTTAGTACTGCTGTCTCACAGCAAGAAGGTCCGGGGTTTGAATCCAGGTCCTTTCTGTGTGTCTGCATGTTCTCCGCGTGCCTGCGTGAGTTTCCACCAGATGCTCCGGATTCCTCGCACCGTCAAAAAAATGTGTGTCATGTTAATACTCCTGTCATTACCCTCTGACCAAGGCGCTGGCAAAAGCTCTTATATTTGGTCTCTGGGTGCTGTGCTGCGGCAGCCCACTGCTCCTAGTGTGTACAGTTACAGTAAGGTTAACTATGGACAGGGGATTATAATTCAAGGGGATTAATAAAGTTCTTAAATCGACAATACAGACAGACAATTAAGTACACAAGGAATCTAAGTGTGCAGCGTAGAAAACATGTGGAGCTGCTTTGGACCACCATCCTAGTTTGTAGAACACAAAGGAACGCAAACTACGCTGCAGCGCTCAAGTCTAACATGTACTTACCGAGTACTCGAGAACACTCTAAATGCTACATTGTCAGTTCTGATTACATATTCCAAAGGATCAGGCCAGAAAGACGGCCAAACTGACAGCAGGCCCTGTGTGCTTATTTGTTGCCTCCTGCCTCTCGTGTCACAGGGCCTCATTTCTTTCCATGTCCACCCATCAGTCACCACCACTGGCCCTCGGCGGAAAGAGCTGCTTGTGTTATATTGATCTGTTTCAGCGCTTTCGCTACAGGCACTCTCTCAAGAGCCGGTCTTATCTAATCACTCCATTCATTTGTCACACAGTTTCTGACTAAAGCCGGTAATTAATAAACAAACCAATTACAAGAGCAAAATGAGCTTCTGGATCATTAAGCAGTGGATATAGAAGAAAGAAACTAGATCTACAGCCGAGGAGCACGACAAAGTGCTCAAAAATGAAACTGGGATGTGCTAAATACAGAGCAAATAACTCTCAAAAGAGAACATCTTGTGGATGTGTGGGGCGAATTAGCTTTTCACATGAGGGTGCAGATATTCTGTGTATGTCTCACTCTTTCCAGCTACAAACCCACGCCTCCCTGCGACCTCAGCCATGTCTCCTCTGATCTCATATTGCAAATTGGACAGTTTTCCACCTCCTTTTATTTTTTTTCCGTAGAAGTCAGATAAGAGGCGATACTTCAGCAGCATCCGAGAGAAATTCCTCCTCTGCTTTCCCAAAGTATTGCACAGCTTTACCTCTCTTGAAAATGTGGTCACTTCTGTGCTGAACTAATTTTGGAATCTATTGCATTAAGAACGCAAGAAACAATGAGTTTAAGGATTTCAGGATCTGAAACCTGCCATGCAAAGATCACCTGATTCCTTCACGCTGCACTGGTGCTAATGTGCTGCATGGTTTTCTTCTCTTATACCAAAGTCAAAGAAAAGATTAGCTTTTCCAATATCTTGCATTATTTTAATGACTTACTATCAGGTGGTGATAAGCTACAATAAGCTACTTTACTGGCACATGACAAAGATAGAGTCAGAGCCAACTTACAGTAGATTCTTGGCCATAGTTTTCCAGCCTAATGTGAGAGATATTTCAGTAATTTAAAAAAAATCAAAGTCTACAAACTGTTATACAGATGTATAGTAGCATGCTAGTCTGGAATTTCAATTTGAAAAGAGCTGGCTCCTCTGTCAGTGAGTGGAGTGAAGAAGAAAATGCATGAGAGGAACAACAAAGCCAAAGGGTATGGAAATCCTCCTCAGGGTAGGATCCACTTTGTAGGGCCCTACAAGTGTAGCTCTCTAACTGGGTCATGTCTGATGTGTTGAGCAGCAGCCTCCTCCCACTGACAGAGCCTGACAGAAAAGCATGACAGCAGGCCACGTGTCTTAAGTCTGCATATACCTACAGTCATGCCTTCCTGCCTTAATTATCCTTAACAATGAACAGTAAACATGCTAACGCAAGGCCTTCTGGGCAAAAGGGAAATCAAAGAAACAGCAATCCACGCTTTAATATTCATGATAATAGCATCCAAATATGCTATGAATGTTTTAGTATCCTCCACACAGACACTGCCAGACATCAAAATGCCTCTCTGACAGTACTGGGGCTCATCATGTGAGCAGCTCTATACCACAAACACAAAGAGCCTCCTTTGAAAAGACAATGCAACGCTTCAGGGATCGAGGAAAAACTGACTCTCACTGCCAAGAGTACAAAGTACTCCACTGCATGTGTTTAAAGTGCCGGCCCACTGCATTCATGCTGCCCTCTGGGACACAGACCGGGCTAGCTTTTAGCCTCTGGGACTAAGTTAAAGCAGCATTACCTAACTTCCAAAAATCAAATATTCCTCAAACCAACAGGTCAGTTTGAAGTTTTAGAGTGAGTGTGTAATGTTAAACCATTCAGTAACAGTGGAAATCTGAGCAGGACAAGAGGCTCATTCTAAATCACTGAGGGGTTGTGAAAACACCAGAATACAACATGATACTTCAGGACATTAAAACATTTTTAACAGTAAACTTTTCCTTACATTCAGAAAGTACGATTTTATTAAAGCTTCATTCAAGGCTGAAATGTTAAATGCTCAGAAACGATGTTTCAAACGACTGAGATATGAAATAATAGGAATGTGCTACTTTTCTTAGATAAGATAATCGACACCATTCTCACTTCATAAATATGGAACTCTTTTTTTGTTATCTTACATCTTTGCGATGACTAATTTGGAGTTTAGTACAGGTGGTTTTTGTTGTTTGGGCACAGGTCACTCTGGTCGCTCTGTGTTTACTGTACAGACACGAAATTGGCATCAAACTTCTCATCTAACTCTAAAAGAAAGAGAGCATGAGTATTTCCACAGCATGTCAAACCTTTTCTTTTAAGTGAGATTTTTTTAAATGTCAAAGCTTTAAGAGACCTTGCTGAAGTTTTTTCTCATTTCTATGTCATAGCTAGATGGTTATATGATGATGCTCAAGTGCTCTTTCATCACATGCTGCTGCTGTGACATTTCAGAGCCCCTAAGAAAGAGGCGGATAGCTGCAATGAGAACACATTATGTAACATGTCAAGTTATCTGTGAGAAATACAATGGGGCCATACAATGGAGAGGCAGGGATCAGGTTGTGCGGGGCTGCTGTGCTCTTTTTGTATGATATTGAATGGCTATTGTGATCCTACATAATCATATAATATCGGGTTTATCCTGACCGCTCAAGGATGAAAAGCTATTTCTGCCCTTCTGATTCCACAGATTGAAACCAAACAGATGTCCAATAATTCCATTTTGTATGAAGATTTAACATTATCTTGTTTTTTTTTTTTTGTTTTCTCTTTGTGCCACCACTGACAGGGCAGTATGAAGGCAGAGACTGTTATGCTAGATAAATCTAAGTGAAAAAAATGCAAAATCCTGGTGAAGCCTCAACAATAGTATGAGGGAGACCTTTGACCCACTAGTAATAAATAAGATATAGAATGAACTGGATTTTTAAAAAGAGGATAGAGCAGAGAAGCAACCTGACAGTGACATTT
>JAPZDX010000023.1:23326548-23344230 GCA_029783625.1 Naso annulatus | reverse complement strand
TACCCACGTCTGCTGAAGAGTCACTGACCCTGAAATGAATGCGGGTTGTTCCCAGTCCCACTGAAGAAAAAAGCCAGATGTTCGTGATGTTTGTTGTGCAGTGTGAAAGGAAAAGACTGTGACCTAACGATGGCATTGCAGCGTGAAGGTTTGTTGCCTGATGCATCTACATTTTAAAAGATGGATTTGCAATTTGCAATTTTCAGCAGTCAGCTGGCTGTCAGCTGTCGCCTTTGTAACTTTTAACAGAAAGCATGTGGCGATTGTTCTGCCAGGTCGGCTCACTCTTGGATTTGAAAAACAAAGTTCAATCTTCAGCTTCAACCATTAAAAACTTTCACTTGGCGGATTGCCACAAGCAACCAAAATCACAAAACGTCACAGCTGAATGTTACTGAAGGATGAGTGCTCCGGTGACTGCATTTTTATCAGATTTTATTATTTCCTGAGCTTTTTTCTCCTGTCTTTTTTTTTTATTTATAATTTTGTTAGTCACTCAACCGAGACCAAAGTCATGATTTTCCCACCATGGCGATCAAGTGTTCCAACTCTCCCGATCAACACTGTGGCTGGCGTCACAATTCAGTCTGTCGGTAACTATAAATATCTGGGAATCTGGTTGGATAGGAGCTTAAACTTTAAGTATCATATTTAACACCTGCTAAGAAGCTAAAGTTCACTCTTTTCTGTGCCTTCTGTAAATTGTTTAGTTGCTGGCCTTTTTTTCTGACTCAGATTGATTTCGGTGATGTTATGTATAGGTTTGCCTTGCCCTCCACCTTGTCCCAACCTGACCCCCTACATCATTCAGCGCTGAGGTATGTGAGTAACTCTAGTGTTAGGATTCATCACTGTACTTTACACAGCATGGTGGGATGGTCCTCCCTCTCTTTATGTAGGTAACAACATTGGTATATCTTAACCTACAAGATCATCCTTGTTAAATTTCCCACTTACTAAAGTCAAAATGCACAAAGTGGAGCACAACTCGATTTTGGCGAGGTGCAGACTAGCCGGACCCTAAAGAAGGCATGTAGTGCCGAAAACTGGTTAGTTGAAGTAAAAGCACTTGTGTGTGACTTTCTTTTTTGTTTTAGGTTACCACTTACTAAAGTCAGAAATTTTTGGAGTTGTAAAATAGTTATAATCTGAAGTTGCATACGTGGCTTCAGTTTAAAGTTCCTTCTGTCAGATCAGAGCCTGGCAAATCAAGTCTGTTCTGCTGTGGTCCTGGAATGATCTGCCGGCCAAGCTTAAAGTTGCAGTGGGTAACTTCTGGTATGAGCTAGCAAGCTAACGTTAGCTGCAGAATGAGACTCGTTGGGAACAGTGTGAAGAATGTTCATCTCAGTTTCCCTGATCCCAGTGTGACACCTCCAAATTGCTTCTTTTGTCCAAACAACAGCTTAAAACACTAAAAACACCTCATTTAGTATTATAAATGACACAGAAAAGCAGCAAATTCTCACATTTAAGAGGCTAAACCAGCAAGTCTTTTTTCTTTTTTCTAAAATAAAAAAGACTAAAATGATTAATCGATTATCAAAATAGTTAGCCATTAATTTTCTAACAATTGATTAACTGATTTCTCGATTAATCGTTGCAGCTCTACAGGACAGAGAGTCCACAGAGCGTCACTGATTGGGCCAATAGAACAGTAGTGATAGGATTTTTACCAATTCTGAATATGGAGGCATGATGGGAAAACACAAAGATCTCATGAAACTCTCAGACTACATCACTTACTAATGGGTCTGTGGGTTTAATGACATTTTTTACAAATAGAAGACAAAAATTTCTTGATATTTACAGCAAAGTTGATGACTGCAGCTTTAAGTTTCTTGTATCTTTTGGTGAATTTAGAAGGAAAGTAACGGAAATAGTCACTGTCGGGGGCGCACTGGTGACTTGGTAGGTGGAGCGGGCGTCACATGTACAGAGGCTGTGTCCTTGCTGCAGCGGCCTGTGTTCGAGTCCAACCTGTGGCACTGTGCTGCATGTCATTGCCCCCCTTCATCCCCCATTTCCTGTCCACTCATCAGCTGTTCTATGTAAAATAAAGGCATAAAAAGCCCCAAAAATATCTTTTAAAAAATAAAGAAACAGCCACTGCTGCTAGCTGCAGATGAATTTATGCTTACTGCTGCTTTTTAGGATTGACTTAATGTTGTCATTGTTGTTGCTGTCATATTTTCATGCTGTAATTGTGACCCTGTCTTTTCTAGTTCTCAGTGGTAAAAGAGATTTAATCTCAATATGACTTCCTGGTTAAATAAAGGTTCTAAAAATCGTTAGCAGAGTTTCCAAACAGGCCTAGACCGCTTTACAGTCAGGCTCAGCTGACCTTTGTGGAGTGTAAACTACAGTTGAACATGGCTGTATGGAGAAGTGGGTGGGAATGTGTGCACCGCTGGCAGCAGAAAGCCTCTCCTTCCCATTGTAGTGGCTGAATGAGTAAAATGTCAATTGAAAGTATGAGTCACTAACCTACAACTCACAACAATAATATTTAGCATAAGCAGGGAACTCGGAGCAGTCTGCTCAAGGTAGATTGGTGATTAGTGGCTTTATGCGCAGACTGGGAGTGGCTGTGACAAAACTGCTGGCCTGACATCATTAATCCGTCGCAGCCCACACACTCTCCATGCCAGACTGCTAAGGGAGGTACCGGCTGAAAGACGGGCTGCTAATTCAGGCCAGGGTGAGGAGCCGAACCAGAGCGATCCAGATCAGCCACACTGAAACCTTCACCCTTTCCCTCATCGTATGGGTGGGACTGGGAGCTTTTCTGGTAATGCCCTGTCTCAGAGAAAAAGAGGAGTGTGCTTTCTCACACCACAGAGTGCTTTCTTCCAACTCATTACGCACATTCTTTGTAATTGTTGAATGACTAATGACGTGACTAATGCTACGTCAAAAATGAAATAGTAAATATAAAAATGGTTTAGGAAACGTGCCAATAGCTGTTAAGAACAGTGTGTGTTCTTTATATCTGGATACACTCTCCATGTTGTTCTGTAGTTTGATGGGAATGAAATGTGTGGATGAGGAACTCCATGATTCCCTGACTCTGCTGAAAGCTCTAAAACGAGTTATTTCTATTTTAACCATAATCCTGCATCAGCAGACTCCCAGGAGTATGGAAGATTGCTGGAGCATATGAGGACATAATTACTTTGTGAAAGTTCCACATTTCTGCGGTGTTCACATCAGAACTATGTGAGGTGTGAATCCTGTCAAGTAGCAGTAGGCACAAAATAACTAAGAAACATTTCTAAATGTCTCTCCAATGTTCTCATTTGTTTTTTGACATTATTTTAGCGTTTTTGCAACCTGTTGAATGAGCTGTCAGCTAAACACACTGCTGTGTAGTTCCTTCAAACATTCAAGCGAAAAATAAAACTGTAGCAGCGAGATATCCTGAGGCCAACGAAGTCCTCAGTGGCTGACATATCCCTTAAAAGTACAAGACGGAACATTTCCACATTAAAATGTCTGACGCAGACCATAACTTTCTTATATGTCTTGATTAGTTGTTACCTAAATTATCCCCTGTGTTTCCAAAAATGTTTCAAGTCAGAGGAATGCATAATTTTATTCAAGGTATCTGTGCGCTTTGTTTTGTCACCTGTCACTCACCTTTAAGGTAACAGCATGCAGAGAGTGAGGGAGGAAGTCGGCAAACGAGACCAAAACTTTAATACGTTACTTCATCTGTGAACAATTCTGCCTGAGTCAGATTTATATCAGCAGTGGTGGCTGTTTAACAATAAATTTAACATATGTGATGATCCAATACAGCTGCACAACGTCATTAAACTACGCCTTTTGTTTTACTTGCTTCACTAGTTTCCAGAGGTGGGGAATAACAAAGTACAAATATTTTGTTACGTTATCTGTATTTGACTTTCTCCTCATTACATTTTCCAAACAGGCTCGTTACTTTAGTTTGAGTGCTTTTGTCTTTTTGGCTGTGCTCAGGGCGCTTTACCAACCCAGAATTTGCACAGAAATGGACACCTGAAATGTCCTTCAGAGGGAAACTTTACACTTTCATATTTTGAGTACATCTCAGAACCTGCACTTTATTTCTTTCACTTGAGGAAAGAAGTTGAGTCGGTACAAGTATCTATACTTCTGCTTAAGTAAAGAATGTGTGTACTTTTGCCCCCTGTGTTAGTTTCATTTATGTAATTTTAATAGAGAGACCTCCAGTGGCAGAATGACATATTGTGTGTTTAAAGTGAAGATGGAGCAATTTTTCCATTGTATCTAAGTGCCATGTGGCGACGTATTTCTGCATGAGACGGCTTCAAACAGGATGTAGATGGGGACATAACTTCGGGAGGAATATGATCAGTGAACACCCAAACACACACCACTTCACCATCCTCTTGCCAGCTAGCTAACTACCTACTGTACCGGGAACATTACCTCTAATGTCACTACGTTCCTCTGAATCTACATGTCTCTCTAGGCTGTCTGTCTCTCTATCTGTCTACATCTTATCTAAACCTTCCTCTATCTGACTGTCGCTATCTAGCATTTGAATTATCTGCATTGAGTTGCCTGAAGTATAGATTATGAACGGCAGGTAAATGCCATGATGTGATTGTTTGGAAACTGGCTGGGTCTCCTCTTTGTAATTATTTATCAGATTTTGTTGAACATGGATAAAAAATGATAGACTTTGATATGAGAGTACAAGGACATTTAATTTTTTTTTGGCATACATACATAGTGAAATGGGTGCACACTATGACCAGGGATATGATCCAAAAAGGTTACAAATGCATTTTTCATTTCAGCTCAACTTTAAAGTAAGCATAATCAAGCAAAATACAGATTTTTTCAGTCTAAAACTATCACAGCAGCAGTTTTGTTTACCAGTGATTTGTCAGCAGTAGGTAATAGAACTCACATGTATGTCTGTCAGCTGTAGCAGTGACTCTGCTGCTCTTCCCTTGTCACAAGAAAGGGACAGTAGTTATTATCCACCAAACACTAGAAATTTTCTTCTCTCAAAATACAAGAATTTCTTAAACTCAAATCTCATGACAACAAACAAGAAGTTAAATATGATTTGGACCAGCTGAGAAAGAGACGCGAGAGAGCTTGTTTTCTGTTTTTCAAAGCTTCGCAGTGTTCTTGTTTTGGAAAGATTACAGAGAAAACAGCCATCTATGTGCCATAGACACTAAGTATTTATGTTGTACACATCAAATTGTGTAATCATTCAATTTTACAAATCTGCCCGGGACTGTATTGAGGTTAAAGCTCAAATAGTTGGTGTTGACTCAGAAATGAATCATGGAACCTGCGGAGAGCCCAGATCATCTGAGCAGCTGTCCCAACAAGCTGGGGGCTGGGGCCAGATCAGGCCCTGTTTTCACTGAGGAGAGGAGAGAGAGAGATCTGAAAACTTTCCACAGAATGCCTTTTAAACAGGCAGTTTCAAACTGTGTAAGCAAATCAAATCCATGCAGAGAAAACAAGCTTCGGTGTGTAACACAGAAGAGGAGAAGGGGTGTTATTATTGAATGACTGGCATGGAGGGTAAACTCTGCAGCCATTTCCTCCCATTCATACACCGAAAGGTCTTGACTTTCTCTTAAGTGATATCTTGGCTGTGACATATGAAAGGCTCCACACTGATCAAGAAGTAGGAAGCCGTGTTTGACCTGAAGTAGGAAATCACCGTAGGAAGTAAGATAAAATTCAAGAATGGCTTTCACAAAACACTTTTCCACTTGGATTACAGTGTGATTTATGTCATTTGTGCTGTTTTTGCTATAGCCTGAGTTCAACATCCGTTAAGGCAAATATGGCAAACTGTCAACAAGATCTGTTTTCAAAGCTTTTGTCTCACAGCTTTATTCTCAGTAGTTTAGTTTACCTGTTTTGCAGTCTTGTGCAGCTCTGTTCCTTGCCAAGAAAGGAGCAGGATCTCTATGTTGTACTTATTTTGTCCAAACTTTGCAAAATGCAGTTTTTCTGTCATTGTGAGCCCAGAAGCTGGCTTCTAATTACATTTTTTGTGTGAGATGAAAGAAAAACTTGTTTTGAAGGTATAAATTATGGTTGTCGTGGAAACAGTGTGATTTTAGCTTGGCGCTCTCATACGTGGGTGGCCCAAACATGTGAGTCAGCGAAACAGACCACTCGGATTGCATCTGCTGTCACGATATGAGAGAGATCATGAACTCTAACTATTTTCTATTCCCTGAAGAGTGGCCATATGGTTGAGCCTCCTTTCTGCTGGTGTAGTCGTCAAACTGGGTTGTCTGGTTTGGTTTTCACCACATTACAGCTCAAAGATGCAGAGAATGCTGAACACTTCAAATGAATCAGGAGCATGAATACGCAGCGTTATGCAAGAGTGAAAAATAGGTATGTATTGCAATCATGCAAATTACCAAAAGTGTTTGCATTTTCTGCCTCAGTGTGCTCTTAACAATTAAACTTTCATCCAAAAAAAAAAAAAAAGAAAGAAAAAAGCTGAGCAGATGGATCCCAGCTGAGGTTTCTAATTTCACAGTTAGTAAAAATTCAGCCATGACAATTAGACGGAGCTGAATGTGAGGAACTTTTCTGTCTGACCAGATTCTGCAGCAGGTTGCAGCTTAACACCAGTAAATACTTTTCAAACAGAAAAACAGTTACCTTCATAAAATATCACTGAAGCTGTCTTCAGCAGGAATCTGCTGCTGTGCAGTACTTGTACTACACACACACATACGCACACACACACCTGCACACACAAAAGGAAATAATTCAGCCCCAAGTATGTCTGGTATGTTTTATTGATTGTTTCATTTAATTTATTTCACCAATAACAAGCTATGCAGGCTGGTCCAAAGACAGTTATTCACTCTTTCCTGGAAAGTAAAACCAGATCTTAGATGTTGCAATCTTTAAGGAATAGTTCACCATTTTAGGGGATACACTTGTTTGCTTTCACCTGAAGAGGTGGTCTTGATCTGGTTTTAAATGGACTTTTGTACGGTTCATTTGATGAATGTGTTCTGATCTTGATCCACCCCAACTGCTGAAGAAATGCACATTTTTGGATTGAACCAGCTCCCGTAGCCAGCTGCGCTTTGCATTATAGTCTGAGAACAACTTTGTAAACAAGCAGCTAGCAGTTTGCTGTGACATAAAGTCAAGGGTCGACTTGGAGCAGCGACAAAATACATTGCCTTCTTGATTTTGGGGCAGATGATAAAGCCCAACAGCTAGGAAACACACATAAAAAAAAAAAAGACGACGTGTTACAATATTAAGTGAACAGTTGCAGGAGAGGGGATTTGATCGATGTAATTTCTGATTAACAAATGGAATGACAGCTCCCACATAGCTTTTGTTCATACATTTTGGTTTGCTTGAAATTTTTCCTGTGTGAAACCAAACCAAGCCAAAAAGAAAAAACAAATAGTGACTCATTCACTGATTTGGACAAAATGAACCAAACTACAGGTGTGAAAACAGAGTTAGAATTTATCGTGAGCTTAGGTTAGGGTAGTAAGAGAGACAAAAACTAAAGTGTCATCAGTCGTTTTGTCTGATGCTCAATAAGTATACAAATTATTCCTTCAGGTAGAACAAAGATTAAAAAACGAGCACAAATCTTTGAACAATGCAGAAAAGGATTTCAGTAAAAAGAAAAAAAAACAGTTATCAAATACAAGAGTATGGGTTAAAAGCTCTTTCATTTTAACTATTGCAGGTAAAAATAGTCAACAGAGGATATGATTAATACATTGTTCATAGTTAACTCAATAGCAAAACATTTATTAGCTATTTTTTTGACAAGCTCAGTTTAGAAATTTAGAATCTCCAGGGCAAGAAGGTGACCATTAATGTTAACTTTTTGTTTTCCACAGATGAGAAACCTTGTTTGGCATCATATGTCCATCAGAAAACTGTTGGTTTAAAGAATGTGAAGTAAATAAGAATCTGCTGGAGTGCCCACTGCTCCTGTTTCTTCGAGACAATGAAAAGGCTGGAGCACTGATGAGCTGTGGGAGTCAAACAGGCAGCTGTAGTCTTCCACCTGCTCCCTGGTGCAAACACCCATGGGAGCAGGTCTGGATGCAGCGCTCTGGCCTCAGGAGATGCCAGACTACAGAGGGCCTTGTCCTGACTTGTCAGCTTACACTTTAACTGACTCCCTCCCTACAGGTCAGGCCTGTTTTCTTCTGTCTAGCCTGGAGCCGTGTGTGGAATAATTAGCAAACTTTCAGGGATGAATATAACATTAGATTAACTGTAACACCTGAGCCACCAACATTACCGATCTTGTGTGAAAGGTTGGTTGTGTGTGAAACTGGTCTGGCATCTTTTTCCAGAGACAAATTGTATGACTTCAGTTTCCTGCTTTTATTTTTGGCGAAGATCCTAAGAATGTTTCCACTTGGTTTCAAACATACACATATGTTTTAGGTGAAAATATCACAAATTTACAAAATAAAATATCTTAATAACTTGTCACACAAGGCTTTAGTAATGATAAGTAATCTATCAATGTTTTCACTTTATTAAAAATCCATCAGGTCTGCAGTTGTAAATTTTATGAAGAGATACATAAAACAGCATCGTCAGCATCTAGTGTATTGTGCATCACACACACAGGCAGCATTTCCAAAACAATAATGTCAGCATACATGATATTAATTATTTACTGCCTTTTGTTATTGATGGTTTATTCTGTCCTTTGCTAAGAGGGTACACTGCTCCTGGACCCTGGTAATGTGCAGATATTTTCAGTTGCTTTTTTTCTTTTTGAGTTAGCTGCTAACGGCTGCTAGTTGTTTTTAAATCACATGTTGGTGTGTTGCACTCTTAACAAACAAACATCACAAACGTAACATCTCTGTCCTGGTGCGACAGGACAATCAGCTCAGAGGTGTAACAACAGTGACCCCCATGCTACTTTAAAAAAATTGTTTTTTGCCAGTCTCAGACTACATAAAATCAGCCCCATAATGGCTGACCAGGAAGACACAGGGCGTCAGGGGGGGCTCTGTAACGATCAATGAGCGCTGGTTTCAACAATCGATCGTTTAATCTCACGTAGTGTGTCATAATGGACGACAACAGACTCCACATCTAGGACGCCTCATGATCTTGCAATAAATTAGCATGTTTGATTTTTTGTTTACCTCCCATGACGGCCTGTCAGTAGTAGTAGTCAGTGGCGAAGGCGCTTCCTTGCTGGTGACATAACGCGTGTCATAAACTGCGAACAATGATTAATCGGGGAGTGGCATGTAGTCTGTCATGTCTCTTGGCCACGACACAGCAGGAATTTATAACTTTTTAAAGGAGTAGTTTGGTTTTTTGCACATTAAGCCTTATAATAAGGATATTTACGATCACATACGATGTTCTACAGCATTATTATAATGAAGGCTGCAGTCGTGAGAGCTGAAGCTCATTGCTGATGGCTGAAAACAACGGAGGAGCATGTGCACACAGACAATCCATCAAAAAGTGCTATAAACGTCAAAAAAAGACATGAAACTTGCAGAATGTTTAGTGGTGTCCTCTCATGTGCCGACACCAAAACACAAAGCTGAACAAGAACATATAAACCGGAAACAGCTGTTTGTTAGTTTTTGTGAAGCAGCTGAAAGAGCTGCTTTTGGGTTATTTATCCGTGTTCAGCTTCGTGTTTCAGTGTCGGTACATGAGAGGACAACACTAAACATTCAGTGAGTTTCACGTCTTTTAAAATGAGTGTTTATGGTGTTATTCGACGGATTGTCTGAGTGCACATGCTCCTTCTCTGTTTGCAGCTAGCAGTGACATCAGCAATGAGCTCCAGCTCTCAGGACTGCGCTGAGACCCTTTAATTGCCTAATCTGACACAGTGAACATTTAAACAGTCAAAGATATCTTGTAGTCTGACCCCGGCATTAGGTGCAAAAAGAGTGCAATATTGAACAACGCTGTGTAAAAGGGGCTGGTGTAAATCTTCACAGTCCACTTGAGGCTGCATCATCATGTTCTCAGTGGGAGGCGCAGGCCCTTTGGGGACTAATAATGTCCGTCATACATACTGTATTAGCCCCACATTAGCAAACAGTCCTGACAGACCCTCACACAGCTCGTGTAAGAGTATGGCTGCGTTACACCGGGGATGTGGGCATCAGCTGGGAAAACAAGCATAGACTGATAATGGATCAGGTCGACATTCCATCCTGAGCTGTGCTAAGGAACAAAGCAGACCACTAATTCTCACACACGCCGATAGTGGTTAGCGTGAGAGTCAGGGTGAGGCCTGCAGAGGCGCACGGTTGGCGGCGTTTCACAGAACTCCTCTGCTTTGATATGTATCTCATGTCACGGCCAGGTTGCACACGGCCGTGTGAATGCCTCTGTGAGAGCAGAAAACAAAAACATACATCTCACCGACTTTCTTCAGTGTCAGTTTTAGGCTAGTCTGTTTCTAATAACTCGAGGAATGATTTGGCAGTGTAAGGTCCAGGTGCTGACAGACCTCCCGACACGCTGAGCAGGCTCTCTGGGTCCATGCTGCGCAAGCCTGGCTGGGCCCGGCAGGACGGCTGAGTGCAGGTTGCCCAGCAGGCTGTGTTGTCTCAGCCTTCAGCCAGGGATGATAGATGGAGCTGGAAACGCTCCCAGAGAGGGGGTGAGCAGTGAGCACATGTGCGGCAAGACGTGGCAGGTGGTGAGCGCTGACTTGACAGCAATTAAATGTACAAATCTTTGATTAAACTCGTGGGAAGGCGGTCATTAGCAACACTGAATCGACTCTCCCCCAGCACGCATACACACACACACACATACCACCTTTCTCACACCAGCATATACATCAATACACACACACACACACACACATTCACACATTTTCATCCTGAATAACACTAACAATACTGTATGAGTAGGTCTCATGGTGACTAATACAGTAAATTCTTTTCAAAGAGGCAGTTTTGTCACATATCTCACTAAAGTCTGTTTATCTGATGAGCCCTGGATCACGCAGACACTCATATTTGAATTTCAAATCTAAAATTAAATGTGGAATTAAAGTTATTAAGGTAAAAAAATTTTCTGTTGCTTCTTGTCAGAATTGTGGGATTCAGAGATTTCACCAGTTATAAATTAAAATAATATTTAAAAAATCCTTCTTTAAACCATCTCAGTCTGTAGGACTGACCATCATTTTTAGAATATTACACATCTCAATAAAATGTGTTTATGCATTTATAAAGATATTGTTCCATCAGTGACAATTTCCAGCAGAGAGCAACAGGTCAACAGAAGTGGTTAGACAACCACACATGGTTTCAGCTCTACAACATGACTGAATGTGAAACCAAAAGTGAAATTTTATGGTTGTCTATTAGGCTGTACATAATGCTCAAAGGCCAAATATGATGTTGGAATTCAGTACAAAGTACAGATGGTCACCACTGAACCATGGTGTGGTTTCAGAGTCATTGAAGTATATGTAACATACGGCCAGAATTTATGTTGTAAAACTTTGTGAAACATCATAATGTAAAAATGTTCAAAAAAAGAGCTAATTATCAACAAAGCAGTTAATGGACTGGCACCAACTTACTTAAGTGAACTGCTGCATGTTCACGCTCCAGCCAGAGCGCTAAGGACTACCAATCGGCTGCTCCTGCATGTGCCAAAAACAAGAATCAAAACCACCGATCGAACATTTGCGGTAACTGCTCCGAACGTGTTGAACAGCTTACCTCTCCAAATAAGATCTGCCCCCACTGCTGAACATATGAAATCATCGTTGAAGACCCGTCTTTTCTCTTTAGGCTTTCTTTCAAGATGAGAATGTTTTATTCCAACAGATTTTACTATTACCTTTACTATTATTTTATGATGCTTTAGAGTTCATTGCTATTTTTACTTCTATTTTATGATGTATTCTTGTTTCTTATGTTGTCTGTTTACCTTGTAAAGCACTTTGGTCGACCTCAGTTGATTGAAATGTGGTCTATGAATAAAGTTGACCTTGACACCAACACAATGTAAAGAGGTAACCACTCTGCTTGTTACATTGTCAATGTATTGTGTTGCAGAGATATCAAGTTGAAATGCCAGCTTGCCCCACCTGATCTGTCTTGGGCCAAATAAATTTTTGTAAATTGATAGTTCACCCAAAAAATAAAAATTTTGTCAGTATCTACTCACCCTCATGCCGATGGAGGGTCTGGTGACGTTTTTTTTTGTCCACAAAACACTGCTGGATTCTCACAGAAAAAAAGGTGTTGCAGTAATCTCCCAAATAATTGAAGTGAAGGGATACTGTTTGTTCAAAAACATCCAAGTGTCCGGAAGACTCGACACACAAGATTGTTTTAAAAAACTTTCAGTGATGCCGTGTTTTCAGCCTCACTGTCACTGGTGCCTCTGGCTCTTAACATGGCACACACAGACCTGTAAACATGCTGACTGTAAGTCTGATGCCAGCAGCAGACACCTGACCTGCCCTCCGATTGATCCTGCTGATCAGCAAACTCTCCTTGGTCCCTTCTAGAGCTGCTGTGAGCTTCAGCTGGTGTGTGAGCACATGAACGTGAGTGTGAATGTGGCTCCCCTCTCAGGAGCTTCAGGCTTCAGTGAACAGTGAGGCTAAAAACATGGCGTCAGTGACGTTTTTCAAAACAACTTGGCATGTTGAGTCTTCAGGACACTTGGATTACTTCGGACAAGAAGTATGGAGGCATTTTATGATTTTATTATGTATTTTTTTTACGTTTGAATCCTGGTCACCATTCACTTCAATTGTTTGGGACATGACTGCACTGCCTTTTTCCTTTGAAACTCTTGCAATGTTTTGTGGACTAAAAATCTTCACCCAACCTTCCATAAGCATGAGAGTGAGTAGATGATAACTGAATTTTTATTTTTGGGTGAACTATCCCTTTAATTCAGATGACAGAAAAAGAAATTTTAATCTCAATTGACTTTTTAAAGACTTCCGATTTGAATAAAGGTTAAATAACGCAAATAAAGTCACTAAAACCACGCTGAATAGTTTATCTGCTGGTTTAATGATCACCAGCTCGTGCTGTCAAAACCAACCCTTGATCACCGAGTTAGATAACAGTGGAAAATGCAGATATTGTATCCAAGAGATTTTATGGCGTTATTGTGGTTGTAACCTGCAAACACGCTGACTTCCAAATAAGTTGCTTGGTTAATATGTAAGAAGTCAGGGCTTGTTTCAAACTTGTTTGATTGCTTGTGCTATTGCTCCATGCACACTGCAACCTCCCCATAACTCAGCGTTTTTACCCAGTGAATGATATCCTTTATAATGTAAGTTATGGCCCAGACTATAAAAAAAGATCCCAGCTTGTAAAATACGAAGAGCATTTAACAAGCTTGATTAAAGAATGGCAGGAAAAAGCAACACTCTGTTTGTCTCCTCACTTCATCTCCATGAAGGGTTAAAATGTGCCGTGTAACTTGCACATCGCCTGCCACAGACACGCAATGCATGCTGTGCCACTCAACCTAAAAGCTCACCACTGCAGCACATCACGTATTTTGTTATGAAATGTTCCCTTGAAAAGTATGTATGAGGTCATATGAGGTCTTTGACACGTGTGCGAGCCACATCTGTAAACCTACAAATTTAATAATGTGGCTTCAGTGCACTTTCGACATGACATCACTATTTTTCATTTCTGTTTTTAAATCAGCGTGAATTGACTTAAAGTGAAAAAACAGATTGTTGTGCTGTGATTAATTGGCTTTTGCCCAGTCAGTTTCTTTCTTGAAAAGCAACAGATACATGAGTATGTGTGTAAATAACAGAACATTTGCCCCTTCGTTAAAGGTGCTGCATGTATAACTTTTGCTCTGTTTACAGCACAGTTCCTATACAGAAGTCAAACTAGTACAGCATGTACGAGGTTGATGTATTTGAAACCACGCTATGAAAGTACAGGAGTGTAAGGCAGTGTAATAAAATTTGACTCAAAGACATGAAACTGTTCCCATACTTAGAGTTGAATTCAGGCCGCCTGGATGAAAACCAGGAATCCTAACCGCCAGACCATATGAGACCTGTACTTCATGTACACTGCATTTTACATTCTGCCCATGCAAATTAAGACTTGGTCAAATGA
The DNA here is from genome assembly GCA_029783625.1 of Naso annulatus. Classification (NCBI taxonomy): domain Eukaryota; kingdom Metazoa; phylum Chordata; class Actinopteri; order Acanthuriformes; family Acanthuridae; genus Naso; species Naso annulatus. The sequence goes on along the minus strand of JAPZDX010000023.1, from coordinate 23,330,101 downwards.
TTTAAAGCAGATTTGACCACATTTTTTATCCACAATTGAACAAAGTCATGAGAGGTAAAGTAAGGCATTGCACTGTAATTGGTGTTAAAATGTTAAAGGAGAAGTTCCGTTTTTTGCCTGCCAAGCCCTGTCACAGGGTTCATTACGATCATATACAATGAAAAATCTCGATATTTTGATGAACGGTGCAGTCCTCAAAGCTGGAGCTTATTGTTGACGTCACCACTAGCTGAAAATAATGGCAGTGCCTGAGAACTCACCAAATCCACCAAAAAACACGATAAACTCTTGTTTTAAAAGATGAGAAACTTACGGAATGCTCAGTCATGTCTACTGATGCATTGACACTAAAACACAAAGTTAAACAATGACCCGGAAACAGCTGTTTGTTTGTTCCCTGAAGCAGCTTGTATGCACACACCAAACTGACAACAGAGAACAAGCTGCGACAAAGACGGGCTGCTGCATTGTGTTTTATCCGCTGCTGTCGGGTCGAAAAAGCAGCACTGTCGACCACCAAAACAACAGCCAGCGACCACAGGCACGTACGTGCCGCGCCAGCGCCAAAGCAAATTGCTCTCCACAGATATACAGTCATTGTTATGATTAAGCAATGTTTTTTTTACCCACTCCCGCTAATATAGCCCCTTTAACTTATAACATATCTGATAAAAAGTTACAAATGGCACTAACGAAGAGGCAAAGCAGAAAAATAAGGAAGAGCCATGTTAAATGTGTGCAACCATAGAAAATACTGTGACAGGCTCAGGGGACTTTCCCTCTCTGTTTCTGTGGGGTTTTTTTGTGTCTGCTGATCCACTTACTTGAACAGCCAATCAGAGTGCCTTCTCTTACCCACATGTCACCACCGATTTTACATGTTGATTCGGGTAAAAAAACCTCCCACAAACGTGATGCAGTTCTGATGTTACTGTTCACACCACCCTGACCAGAGACAGCGACTCTCTCTGACAGCCCTGACAAGTCCCGCCCCCGGACCGTCGGCCCGGTTACACACGACACCTCGAAGCCTTCCATTGATCAGGACGTTGACTGACTCAGTCTTGAAATCTTGAGTATCAGTGACATCTGTATGAGAGTTTATTAATATATTTTCCCTCATACAGACATCATTTTTAAGCAGCGTTGGACAAGTTACTCTGAAACGGTAATAAGTTACTTATTACTGATTACTCCTTATAAAAGTTATACATTTACTTTACTTATACTTTGTATCAAAAGTAATTAGTTATGTTACTCATTACTTTACTGTATTACTTTTGCAACCCTACTGATTTCTTGAAAAAGTAATGCACTGCCTGTTTAGCCAGCTCCCAAAATTGAATCCACTTTATTGAAACAACAATTTTGTTTTGATGGCTCTTATTTTACAGACATGCTTTGGCAAAGCAGCACCATCAGTAGCTTATTAGAACTCCAACAACAGCCACCACGCAAATCAAATACGCCTCTTTTAGAAAAATATAAATCGGCACATGCACATCTAGCTCATCGCCTGAAGATATATGAGGACAAAAAACACATCCATTTGTAGTAAGGTAGTAATGCAGCGTTACTTGGATCAGTAACTGTAATATAATTACTGTTTTGGCAATTGTAATCTCTTACTTTACTAGTTACTGGGAAAAGTAATAAAATTACATAATGCTTAATTCATAATGCTTTAATAATCCTTGTATGTCTTTGTAAATTCAAGTTTCAGTCTGCGAAAAAGTTATGTGATAGCCAGGAAGTTGTGCTTTTTACCATGAAAAAGAAGCATCCAGACAGCAGCCTCTCACCTGAGGTAAAGGCATCACCTTTACACACAGTGTAACACACACCTAACAAGTCCCTTTAGAGCTGCTGCTGTCTTCCTGTGGGACTCAGAGTGGTAATTGCCATCCTTCCCCCAGCTCACTAATGAGAGCGAGGTCATTCCCTAAACCCAAGTTTTCCCAGGTTTGAACATATCTCACTGTCTGTATCCCATAATCCCATTGTCTAGGAAACAGAGGAATGCTTGCAGTGCTCCATCTGAAAAGCCTCCAGTGGACTCAATCAGCTCTCAGTTGCAGCACAGGATTACTGAACATAAGTCACAGCTGCAGAGTGAAGTAAATGTTTTCACTTCACTTTTTTTTCTTTCAGTGTGAAGCTCGGCTCAGTTTGATGTTTTTATGGCACAGTTTCTCTCTTTTGAAGGCAAATTTTCTTGAAACCTTTGAATGTCTCATTTAAATAGAAAGCTCTTTATCCTCTGTGGCTGTTGAATGTTCTGCTTTGCTCCTTTCATGGGAATCTGTCACCGTGGAGATGTGACGGTGCTCCCTCCCTGTCAGAGCCAGGAGAGACTGCAGCTCATCCCACTGGACCAAATTTATCCCCAGAATTACACCAGTTGACTCTTGATGATGAGATAATCAGAGACACGGTGCTGAATGTGACACTGTTACAGTACGCTTATGATCTGCTTTTGAATTTGAAGGAAGTCGCAGAAATGCTTTAATTTAAACATCAGAACAGACTCGTCCATCATGTTACCCTGGGCAGTGCTGTACATTTATCCAGTTAACCAACTGAAATGAACAATACTGCAAAATGTTCAGTGGTGTGGAAGATGAGAGGTCTAGCAGAAATGTTAGACTTTACTGCTGCCTGTCCACATCCATGTTTCTCCTCGATGAGTTTCCCCTTCAATCTGAAATTGCACATGGGCCCTTTGTCCCATTTACTCGCTGCCTGTGTCTGTTTTGAATAAAGAGACGCCATAAATAACACTGACTTGCTTCTTCTTCTGCCTGTGGAGTCACTCAGTATGTTTATATAACGTGAGAGAAATGCATGTAAACATGTTAGTCTGACTAAAATCCTACTAAATCAAATTTCTCAAAGTTGAGCTAACACACCCAGATAATGTAACTGGAAGTCAAATTACTCCTGCATGTAAACACCTCAACCGGACCTGGACTTGCCTAAGCAATCTGCACATGATCGATAGACCCGCGGCGTCTTAAACCCAGATCGCAAACAGCTTAATTTGACAAAGAAAGCCAGGACAAAAACAAAAATCCCGTAAGCATGAGGGGAAGCGAGCGTGGAATTGTACCAAAAGTAAAGGGTAAATATAAAGTTTACTGCGCTGTGAAGTTGTTCATGTTTCACTGTTCGACATGGTTTCCAAGTTGCTGACTTGTTTGTAGCTTGCTTGGCTAACTGGAAGAAGGTCCAATAGTAGCCAGCTGAACGAGGCATATCGCCACCTACCCTCGCAGAGTCGGACAATAAATCGATTCTCCCTCAGCACTTGTGTACTGGGACAAGGACAGTAGTCTAGTTAAATGGCCTAATCGTGCTACAACCATAGCTTGACTTAACTGTGCATGTAAACGTACTGAGTGAGTGAAAACACCAACAGCGACACTCTGCCATTGCAACCCACACTGTGGTCAAAGGTGGGATTGCATCTGTGTTGCTCACTGTTACGGTCACCGCTCCGCTCTGTGCGGCTGCATGTCATTGAGCTGTGCAACCCTGCCGTGACAGAGAAGAA